>JFGW01000523.1:0-12930 GCA_000729825.1 Epichloe sp. AL9924
GGGGGGGGGGGGGGGGTCGCCGACAAGTGCTGTTCCGAGTGCCCCGACAGGCAGACAGGCAGACAGGCAGACACACCAGACCGGTCTGCCCTACCTACTCTACCCCGTCCCATCGTCGTCCCATCATCGTCCCTTCCGCTTTCCCACACTCGGATCCCCTTCCCTCCTCTCGCTTGCTCTCGCTTGCTCTCACTTGCTCTCACTTGCTGTTCGTCTTTTGACGACTTCAATCGGATCACGACGCCCGACGTTTCCGCGACTGCCGCTGCCGCCGCCGCCGCCTTGGATTCGACTGCGAGTTAATGACCATTACATTCTCCCCCCCAGGCAGGCACAGCTCTCTCGCCTGACAAAACCGGCACCCACCGCGACTAGATGTTCGTTGATCGCCTGTCGTTGCGAACGGCCGCGTAGAGCGCCCTCTGTCCGCCTTTGCTTTCAATGCACCCCGACAATATCGTGACGAGTCGACGGTCCCCTTGGGGCTTTTCCCACAGAAATTGAATCAATTCCTACGAGCCACGCGAACCGAGTGTCCGGGTGCGAATAGAGTCGAACTCGTCCGAGATGAGGTCGGACCCAGTTGCGACTGCAGCCGCCGCCGCCGCCGCCTCGGTTGCTCCTGTAGCCAAGCCCGTCGTTCCGCAACCCGTAGCTTTCAATGCATCAGACTGGTCCGTCTTTCACCTCTCCTTGACTACCCGGCTTGGCCTACATCTTTGAACTGCACAAGGCAGCTACAGACATGGCCAGGCCAAGTGTGCGTGAAACGTCGTTGCTAACAACAAAGACTCAGGTTGGGCATTGATGGCAATTGGTCTACATATGCCTTCCTTGTAGGAAACAATAATCCCGTCAATGTCCTTTTCAGCACATCGATATCAGAATTCTGGGCTGTCGGCCCACGGGGTTGCCCAAATCAGAAAAGTAAGACGGCTCCATCTCACCATTTCAATAAACGGGCGACTGATGACTCCTTTTTTTTGCAGATGATCCTCAATGCACTTCAAATCGTGGAGGCATATACAATCCATCTGATTCGAAACACTGGTCGGGGCTGGGCACATGGCAGCTCGGCTTACCGGATCTAGGCACTGGAGGAAGCGGACAATACGGCTTTGACACGATTGCTGCCTACAGTCCCTTGACTAACATCGGATTCGGCATGTCCGACGTTTTAATCTCAGCCATCTCATCGACAGATTATTACCTTGGCTACGTCGGTGTTGGTCTTCGGTCAGGCAGTTTCGGCGATGTTGTTGCTGCACCTCCTCTGCGGCAAGCTGTTTCATCATACGGCTGGATACCAAGTTATAGCTATGGCTACACGGCCGGAGCATCATACAGTGCGCTTTCCCACTCACCTCCTCTCATCGCTCGTTTGCGATCACCACTGTACGTCAAATTGGACATGGCACTGACGTAGTATACTAGGAGGTATTGTCGGATCGGCAACCTTGGGGGGTTATGATGCTGCTCGCTTTGTTCAACACGATAACACGTTTGCCATGAACCAGGCTGAAGGTGTTCCCCGACCTCGTGTGCGCGGCATCGAGCTTTCCGCTAAAAATGGTAGCTCGCCAGTAGGATGGGATTCTGCGGCCCGACTTTTGATGAGTTACGACAAGACTTTTACGGCTGTCATCGACACCACAACGCCGTATCTGTGGCTTCCACCGGCAGTTTGCGATGAGTTTGCCAAAGCCCTGAACCTGACGTATAATTCCACCTTTGGTCTATATACCCTGAGCAATGAGCAATATCGCCAGTACTCGGCTGATAACAACCCCCTCTCATTTACATTCAGCTTATCTAGCAAGGATAATAACGACAACTTCGGGCTCCCCCTCGATGTCCCCGGCATCGTGAATATCACGCTCCCCATCCGATCATTTGTAAGCCTGTTGGAGTACCCTTTCATGAATGCAACCATACGCCAAGGCGATTCAGCTGTGCCGTACTTCACTCTCCGCAAAGCAGCCAAAGAGACCTTCATCATCGGTAACGCATTTATGCAGGAGTCTTACCTCATCACAAAATATGACTCTGGGACCTTCTCTATACACCAAGCCAAATTCCCGAGCGACCCCATTGGTGGTGCTCAACTACAGGAAATAAAACAACCGCCCGGCAGCCCGTTTCCGCCACCGGTCGACCCCAACGCTGGAAAAGGTCTGTCAGCAGGGGAGATGGTTGGCATTGCCGTAGGCGCCGTGGCCTTTTGTTCGGTCCTGGTACTGGCCCTCTTTTACTACAGGCGACACAGACGACAGCAAAGGGAGAGGGCGAGAGACGAGCTTGACGACGGCAAGGACACGAGCTCCACCTTGACACCGGATTCTCCTCAGAGTTCCGTTTCCCGAATGTTTTCACGCATCTTCGGTCGATGGCGATCACGACGGATAGCCTCTGGCACAACAGCCGGCGGAGTAAACGCGTACGAGGCACCGGACTGCGAGATTTATGAGTTGCCTGCCCCCATCCCTCCAGCCGAACTGGATGCAGGAGGCGGCGACGATCACTCTATTCTGGACGACACAGATATTGGTACTGACAGCACGCAACATCTGACGGCGTACGAACTTGCACGAAGAAAACTCGTTCGCCAGCTGCAGGGGCCTGTCCCTGAATATACACCACCAGCGGATGGCTCAATCATCCCCCCCGAGAAGATTTCCATCCCTGACGCGGGACCTCTGGAACAAACGCAAAGTGTTGACCAACATCCCTCACCCGTCTCACCAACACGATCCCGTAGTGCTGACTCTACCAACAACACTTTCCTCGCCTCCGAACCGTCACCGGTGTCACCTCGGGGAGACTGGAGCTCGACAGAGTTTCCATCGCCAGGTACAGCTTCAATGTCACCCCAATCAAATTCGACTCCATCAGGAACTAGAAGTAGCGCACATTCAACGACCAGTCGATCGTTGTCCGTGAATCCCGATGCTCTACAGCTCTCAGCCACTGACGCCATGCCGCCGGTCCCCGCCTCCTTCCAGAGAACCCCGATCGACCCCTCCAGAGTTGTATGCCTGGGGCCATTGCCAGGAAACGTTCAATTACCTGGCCCAGGCACCGGCACTGGATTGCGGATCGTGACAACAGGCAGGCAAGGCCTGCCAGCGGGCATGACCGCTGCGGGGTCCCGCGCATCTGTGGGCAGTCTGGGCAGTAATTTTACGGAAGAAGAAGAAGAAGAAGAAGAAGAAGAAGAAGAAGAAGGCCGAGTAGCAGAAGAAATGTCGCACCACGGTAGTAACCTTTACAGCAAGAGCTTCAATCATACGATGGCAAGCCGAATGACGAGGGAGCGTCCGCCTCTACCGACGCAATCAGAGGAACGGGAAGAAGATGGTGACTCGTTGGATCCCAAAGCTAACCTGGACGATTCATCCGAAAGTGGTCGCATAGACCCAGGGCGCGATCTCGTACACGTGCCGCAAGTGGCCGAGAAACGCTACAGCTGGGAAGATGTGTGACGACAACAATAGATGAAGGTTCATGACGAGCCTCTGACGTACTTGACATTCATTTTTACCTTTCTTTTAATGTTCTATACCAGGCAATCATTTTGCATTTCATTTCGTTTGCTTTTCCCCAGCAGCGCAAGCGAAGGAGTTTAGGGCATATATATAGTCAGTTGACAGATAGACGTTGCAAAGTTGTGGTAACTTTTTTGCACGTGCAAGAGATGGTATCTGACACATGGGACAATGATGGGCTGCGCGACCTTGTTCTGCAGGTTTATAAATTGGTCGTCTAGCCGACGCTGTGACTAACATCTTCCTCTATTTTCCGTTCTATACACGGCGTTTTCTTCTTGGACAATAAACCACCAGTCAGACAGACGGGAATCTCGGAAGCATGGGAGGAAGATGCCTTTTTGTTGCGGATTTCAACAGTCTTTATGTGTTACGAAGTTTGTTTGTTTGGGGGGCGGGGGGGGGCACGTTTCACAAGAGATGGAAATGGGGCTCGCTCAGGCTCAGGAGGAGAATGTTTGTGGGCGATGCCGGATGTCCTACAGTTCTCCCAGCGAGTTGAGCATGAAGAGCGACTTGGACATGGGCATGGGGGGCACGGGACATGTAGTTTTGGCCGAATGCCATTACGTAGATGAATAGAGGAAAGGTGTACGACTTCCCAGGCTCGTTTGATTGACAGCGCACGCGTTGATTTGATTCTGAAGACGAATGACGATGAAGGCTGTTTCAAGACGTCGGGTCGGGTCGCCTGTCGGGCGAGAAAGACGCATGCATGCATGCTCCGTACTGACGTACCTGGGTCTGGGTGGTGGTACATGAATGACATTGTGCTCAGACTCGCAGGATGTCCGTGTTACCGCCATTTGTGTACCGGGAAAACAGACACGGCTTGTATTGCACGTCGTGGCATGGAGGGACATCTAACGTCTGTCTGTCTACTCGATGTATACATCTTACAGAATACTCCGTCTTGTCCGCCTTGTAATGTTTGTACAATCCATTTTTGTTCCAAGAATGGTTATTACCAAATCTCCTGCCACCAGGTAATGTCGTCCAGCAGTTTCCTTTGAACATGCTCCTCGCCACGCTTGATGAAGGCATCGAACACGGCATGTCTGCACGCGTCTGCCATCTTGGAGGAACCCCCGCAGACGGCAAAAATGGGTCGTTGGGGAATGAGCTCTGCCAGCGTCTCCGCCTCCTGCCTGATGAGGTCCTGGACGTATATTTTCCGAGGCTGGTCTCTGGAGAATGCGGTGAAGACGACGAGGTTGGTCTTCTGGGAGAGGGCGTGCCATTCGTCGCCGAAGAAATAGTCTGCCAATTTGTTGCGGTTCCCGAAGAAGAGGAGGGTTGGGGCCTGGGGCGTTGAAGCGTGGGAAAGGCGTTCTTGGATGAGGCATCGGACTGGGGCGATGCCGGTGCCGGTGGCGAAGGCGATGAGCGGTCGCTTGGCGTTGACGGCGCCGTGGATGGGGGATAGGACGGGCTTGATGGTGATGTTCATGGTGACGGAGAGGGCCGAGGAGGGCGGGAGGGATGAGATGTAGCGCGAGCAGAGGCCTTGGCGGGGTTTGCGCAGGATGGTGCGGTATTGGACGAGCGCGATGAGGAGTTGTATCCTCGTGGGGCCGGCGAGCGAGGCTGCGGAGAGTTGGGTGTGGTTGGCGATGCTGAAATCGCGGCCGCGTATGAGGGGAAATACGTCGAGGATCCGGTCTGCTGGTACGCGGACGGAGTGGAACTCCTCGAGCACTTCGATGATGGTCCTTCGCGAGCGGGTGGCGTAGTCGAAGTACTCGTCGAGGTACTCCGTCAAGGTGAACTCCAAGAGCCGGTCCTTGTGGTCCTGGTTGTCGGCAAAGTAGGAGAGATTCTTCAGGAACGAGCGTCTTGGCACGGCGTTGATGTCGATGTTGTGGAGGAGGATGTTGCGCAGGGTGCATGGCGATGGGGTGTAAAGGCCGGCCGGGACGGAACACAGCGACAGGTCGAGAGGTTTGTCGGCGAGTGCGTCCCAGTCCATGAGGGATATGACCTTTTGGACGTCCTGGGGGAAGTTCTTGGGGTAGATGGTGACGCAGTCGCCAGGGTTGATCTGGACGGACTCGGGGATGTCCAAGGATACAAGGCGGACGTCTTGCCAGTGGGTCGATGGTGTCATCCTCTTGTTCTCCACGACAGTGGCATGATGGCTATTCGGAAGAGGGAGGAGGTCTACTACTGGTGGCGCGCAGAGCAGCTCGTCGGCATGGGCGTCGGCATGGGTCTTGTTGGTTGTGTCAAGGCGAGTACGGCTCATGGCAGGGGCGAGAGAGAAATTCGGAGGCAGCATCTCGTTTTCTGGGACTGGATCTCGGCCTTGAGGGTCGGGATGGTGTTCAATGAGGTGCTTGCGGAGATCATCGGCCCAACGAACAAAGCTCCCGTCGATGCTGTTTTTGGCATGCGTCAATAACCCTCCCGCACATCGATAGCAGAAGAAGTGGACGATGAATGAGAAGAGGAATGAATGGCGGTATGATGACCTACCCCTCTGGGAATTGTTCGTCGGCTTCACATGGCTCAAAGAATATACTGGCACCAAGTTGGTCTAGACGACGGATGAGCTTCCGCGCAGCCCAGTTGAATCTTGTTACAAAAGTCAGTTTCCGATATTCATCGATTTATGCGAGGCACGTTGCGCAGGTAAGAGGATAAAAAGCTCACTTGAGATAGGTGCTGTCGCCGAGCCCACAGCATGTGTACCTCATTTGGCTCAAGCACCCCGCCAGCAACTTCTTGCGAAGCAATTTCTTCCAGAATGAGACTGCATTATGGGGCATATCGCCTTGCCCTGTGGTTGATATGACAAAGAGGACCAGTTTATGTTGGAGGAGTTCGCTCTAGAGGCATGAGTGAGTTGAATGAGTTGAGCCTCTTCCTCTGTCTTTTCATTCCCGAGGAGTCGTTCGTTTGACCTACCAGGTCTGCATTTCCGAGTTCCTTTACGGCACTTGTGAAGTGTAATCTTTGGCAGAGCTTGCCGAGTTCCTCAGCCATGTCTTGTGCATTGCCCGTCTCGGAACCGTACAAGACCAGAACGGTCCTGTCGCAACGGCTCATCTTTGAGGGGATGCTGCGGTTGAACGTCAGCGTGCAATGAAACAGCGACAGTCGGCGTAAATGTCTTTTGACCTTTGATGCTGAATGAGCGACGGACGGCTGGCTAAAAACTCAAAGTGGGAACGGGGCCGATGCCGGGCTGTGTGGCGTTGACGGACAGACGGGCGCCAGACATCTTGTCGATGGCGCAGATTCGTGCAACACAAGTTGCTGGATAATACGAAGATGGCTCCAAATTTCCTCTGTTGGCAAAGCTGCAACTGGGCTCTCGGCAGTCGACTTTTTAGATGCTCATAGTCATTCGGGGTTATGGATGCCGATTGCCCTTGTCAACTCGTGCAAATGTATGAAGTCCCACTCCCGACGATTATAAGTTGATAACGTAAGCAATGATAACGGAGCTTCTGGCTTATTAATAGCTTGACCAAGGCTCGGGACAAGTGGATCTGCGGGACAGGCAAGGGTTGAAAGGGTTAAAAGGGTTGTTGTAAGCGTGTGTCAGAAAGGGATAATGATTCTTCTGAGCTAGCCCTCGTGGGGCGCTATCTATACTGCACAATTGCGCACGTAATCTATAACAGGTGCCGCTAATTCTAAGGCAATACCCTTATTATTTACTTATCTAACTATTAAGTAAACATTTCTTATTATTAATTTATATCCTTTTTCTAAGTAATTATCCTTATTATTATTCTATTTTAAAATATAGCTTTTACTATATTTCTCTCTTTACCTAGGAGGTTATCTAACTTTCTTTAGGGGTATAATAAGTCCTTATAGTAAACTATATAAATAATACTATATTCCTATCTATTATTTCCTATCTTTATAACTAGAATATTCACTACCTTATTTTATGATTAAATATGTTTATATTTATATCTATAATAATATAATTCTCTCCTTACTTATTCCTTATTTATTATAGTAGCTTTATATTACTATTAATTAATACTTTTAACTCCTAAAGTGCCCTTATATTTCTCTTAATTATATTAAGCTTATTTATTATTACTAGGCTTAGAATACTTACTCTTAATGCTAATAATAACGTATTTATATTACTTCCTAACCCTAGTAAAGGCATAAAAGACTATATATTATTTTTAACTAGGTATAGTAATTATAGCTTTATTTTTATCCTAGGTAGTAGTATAAAGTATTATAATACTATTATATTTTATAGAGGGTTTATAAATTATTCTAGTGCTATTATAGTTTACTATATATTAATTACTATAAAGATTAATTTACCTAATATAGCTAATAGTATTATTAGAATACTTAGTATTTAAGAAGCTATCTATTATTAATCTAGTAGTGCTTTTAGTACTTCTATTTTCTTTCTCTTAGTTAGGGTAGTAGCTAATTATTATTTTAGAGCTTCTAAGTCTATTGGGTAAGTAGTAGCTAGTAATTAGTCTAAATTTCCTTAAATAGCATACTATTATTCTTATATATACTAATTCCCTTATATACTAATTTTCCCTAAATAACTCTAGCTAGCGCTAGTATTACTAAGGCTTTCCTTAGGTACTAATTAGTATTACTTACCTTCTTTAGTAAACTATAATTTAATACTTATAAGGTTATTTTAGTAAATATAAGAAACTCTTTAATAAATTTATTATCTTTTAATACTATCTTTATCTTTATTAGTATATATACCTAATAATAAGCTTTAAAGTACTAGGCTATATAGTAAAATTCCTATTTATTTACTATTTACTTAATTTATTATACCTATTTTTAGGTATCTTAGCTTATTATTCTAATCTCTATTAGGTTTGCTATTAGATAATCATTAGGTATTCTATAATAACTAGTTATGTTTAATAGATAATTATATATAAATATAACTAATTAATAGGTATATAAACTAATAAAATATAGTAAGTAATAAAGGTAAAGAAAGTATAAAATATAGAAAAGGAAGGTAAAGAAAGTAAGAAATATAAAACTAAAGGAAAGTAAGAAAGTAAAGTATTCCCTTACTTATAGCTATAATTACTATTATTTACTATAGTAAATCATATTAGTTACTTATAGTTTACTTCTTAATAGCCTATACGCTATTTATTAACCTAATAACTACTACTAGTAGTAACTACTAGTTATATACTAGAGCTAAATACTTAAATTTAATTAAATATTTAATAATTTTATTACTTTCTCTTTACACTAGAATTACATTAACCTTATAGTTTACTAATTAAATTAGCGCTATTATCCTAAACTACCTATTAAATATATCCTAATAGAATTATTCTAGGTAGTTTACTAAGATTACTAGATAAATTCGCTAATTATCTAGTATATCTAGCTTATACGCTAATTTTCTTACTTATTATAGGACTTAGAATAGCCTAGCGAATTTTAGTCTATACTTTAGACTTATTTACCTTAGGATTATATATACCTAGTTATCTAGTCTAATTAATACCTAATCTCTAATTTTAAAAAATCTACTTATATGTCTTTAATTATAATATATCTTTATTTAGATTACTACTAATATAATTATATTATATACTTATAATTATTCTAATAGTTTATCTAATATCTCTAGTTCTCCTATGTATAGTAAGGAAGTAATATTATTAGGAGAAAATCCTATAATAATCTAGTTAGGTAAGCATCCTATTATCTTAATTACTATATTATTAAATTTAAACTGTAATTATAGTAATATTTACTACTATAACTAATTATTATCTAGTTATGCAAAGTATATCTAAATAGCTAATTTTACTATCTATATAGTTTATTCTATCTGCCTGTCTATTTATAGATAATACGCTATTAAATATAATAACTTTATTTTAACTAAATTCTAGAATACTTTCTATAATACTACTAAAAACCTTTAATTATAATTACTTATTATAATCTTAGGTATTCCCTAGTTAGATATTAATAGTTAATTATATAACTTCCTTATATAGATTACTACTATAATATTATTTTAATAAGGCTTTAATATAGTTTGCTTACTAAATTTATTAATAATTATAAGTATTAAATTATTACCCTTTACTAATATAGGTAGAGATAATAGGAAATTAATAGAAATTATATAATATAGTGCTAGTAGTGCTAATAATAGTTATAAATTACTATATTATAGGTGTTTTCTTAGTTAATAGATTTAATATAATAGGTAAGTTCTTAGGTAGTTTTGTAATCTATGTAATCTATAAGGTATCAGCAGAGCTTTGCACTACACTACATCTTGTAGTTTTTTTTTTCTAACAAATAATTCATATCTAATCTTAGAAAATATATATTAATATAAAACTTAGGTTTTTAGATAGCTAACTTAAAAACTACAATGTAGTTAAATAAAAAAGTGGGTCTAAGAGTGGGTCCTCAAGCCATAAATTAGAAAAACTACATTTCACTACATTTTGGCACTAAAAAAACACTACAAATGTAGTATTTCTAATTTGTGGGACCGTGACCCACTTTCGGACCCACATTTATATATAGTATTTTTCTTAGAATTTTACTTTATAAGATCACGTGATCTTTAGGATAATACCTTTAATAACTAGCTAGATATAAAATTAAATAAAAAAACTACAAAAAAAACTACAAAAAAAACTACACTACACGAGTGTAAAGCTCTGAAGGTATGTAGAATTATTATATAATCTCACTTAGTTTTGCGTAACCTATATAATTACTATTATATAGGTCCTTAATAGCGGATTTTAGTATATATAATTATAGTTAGAATCCTAGTGTTATTTTCTATAATAATCTATCCTACTAGCTAAATAGTAGCTTTACTTAGTTTTCTATCAGTAATTAGGCATTGCTTTCTAATACTATCTTAATATGTTTCTATGTTAGGTCCTAATTATATCCTAATTATATTAACTTCTTAAAATTAGGAGATATACTAACTAGTAATGCTATTAGTCTTTTTGCTATAGGTGTGGTAAATTGTGGTATTAGAGCTATTACTAGATCGTGTTTTATATATTATACTATTTAGTAGTTATCTAGTAACTTCTAATATTCTAGTCTATTATCTAGTATATCTTCTAATTATCTAGGGGTATTGCTATTATATGTCTTCTCTATTATCTTTAGTTTACTTAAGGTATCTAGTACTAAATAGTCCTTGCCTAGCTTATGGATTACTTTAACATTAAACTAGCTAATATACTCTATTACTTATATTAATTTCTTATTTATAGTATACCTACTAGTTATATTTATAATGTCTAATTATTAACCCATATTAATAATTAAGTAATAGGCTATAAAATCTATTACTAGTAGTATTTAGGTTACTTTAATTTATTATCTAGACTTTTAAAGTATTTATATATAACCATAGACTTTAAGTTCTATTAACTAATACCTCTTTTTAGTGTTTAATAGAGTTCTAGAAAGAAATATAATTAGCTAAATTACTATATAAGGGGGATACTTAATAATTATCCTATTTATCCTTAACTTTAGGATTACTTTATCCTTAATATAATACACTATAACCCTAATACTAACTCCTAATATATTAAAGTCTATAAAAAATTATTAGTTTAGAGAGAATAGCATTAATATAGTATGCTTTATTAGTATTACTTTTAAGGTGTTAAATACCTTAATTTCCCTCCTAGAAGGCAATAGTATATTAACACTCTTTATCTAATTATATCTTGCTAGCTTAGATATTTTCTTCTTTAGGGTTTTATTATCTTTGCTTATTTTAACTACTTAATATACTTATAGTAAGATTATTTTATATTCTTATAATAGCTTAATAATTAAGGCATATCCTAGAATATAATATCTTAGGGCTCTTATAAACCCTAATAAATATTCTAATACTTATAATATCTTTAGGAATTTAAGCTACCTAATTGCTACTAATTCTTTACTTAGTGTTACTATTCCTAAGGAATTAATAAGTCTCCCTAATACTTTAGCTATTAGGTAACCTATAAATATCTTTTTTAGGCTAATTAAGATATTATTATCTATTAAACATTAGAGGGTCTGTTATAGGTCTATAATATACTATTTAAAGCTAATTAAGGTAATAATAATATTATTATAGTATACTATTGCTCTAGTACCTTATAATATATTATCTATTTACCTCTAGACGTATGCATTAGATCCTTTATATCCTATAATTAGTATGTTAAATGTAAATTATCTATTATGTATAATAACTAATAGTGCCTATTATAAATCTAGGTAAACTATCTATTAATAATAAAATAATATAGCATTAATAACTATAATATGTGTAGCATTAGCAATTCCTATAATAACTTCTTCCTACTATCTTATTAGATATGTATCTAACATTATTATTACATTTAAACCTTATATATTAATAACTATATGTCCTTTTTAATTATCTCTAGTTCCTATTTATATAATAAAGACTAGGAACGCAAATAGCACTTATAATATAGTATAAAAGACTTTCCCTCCTACTAATAATTCCTCTATTATCTTTAAAATAATAGCTTAATTATCTAGGCTTACTAGATATATCCTATATTTCTTTAGAACTAGATCTTACTAGCCTAGTTTTATTTATAGCCTTATTTGCTTCTCCTAGGGAACTATAGCCAGAGCTTTGTACTACACTACACTACATACTACACTACACTACATACTACACTACACTACATACTACACTATACTACATACTACACTACACTACATACTACACTACACTACATACTATACTACACTATATACTACACTACACTATATACTACATTACACTATATACTACACTATACTACATACTACACTACACTATATACTACACTACACTATATACTACACTACATTATATACTACACTACACTATATACTACACTACACTACATACTACACTACACTATATACTACACTACAAGGAGATTTTTTTACTACATGTAGTATTTGTAGTATTTTCTTATATTTAGTAATATAATAGCTTATAATAGCTTATAATAGCTTATAATAGCTTATACTAGCTTATACTAGCTTATACTAGCTTATAATAGCTTATACTAGCTTATACTAGCTTATAATAGCTTATACTAGCTTATACTAGTTAATAAAAGCGAATAATAGCTAATAATACTTTATAATACTTTATAATATTATAAGTGTTAAAGTTTAATAAAAATAAAATAGTAAATAAATAATTTAAATATAAATATAAGTAAGTATAAGGAAATTACTATAGGAAAAGCTATAGTTTTTAATAACTTAGTATTTTAAGGTTTTTAAAAATATTAATAATATAAAAATGTTTTCTCTTTTATGCTTTTTTAAAATAATAATAAAAGTAAAATAATAGTAATAATAGTAATAA
>JFGW01000524.1:0-12913 GCA_000729825.1 Epichloe sp. AL9924
CGGTCTTCGAAAACTGCGTGGTTATCTGTGAGGGTAACCACTGATCAGTGTTGGATTCACAGGGTATTGAATTCAATAGAAATAGGGTGTGAGCCCGAGGGATAGTATCATTATGATCTTCTATCCTAGGCTTCGTTGTTTTTCTCTTAAAAAGAGAAGCTAAAAGCTAGAAGCCGCGATAATGAAGGGAAAAAGGGGTTGCGCGTTTGTAGCCCCACAATTCCTAGCCAATGAGAGGGGTCGGTTGTGGGTCACGTGCGGGGCTCGCGCGCGGCCCGACCTTCTGCCAAGTAATTGCGGCTAGCACGCGCGATTGATATCACCTTTGTTCCAACAAAGCCTTTATAAGAAATTAAACTAAGGTAAAAGCTAAACTACCTAAGGTAATTCCTATTTACTTAAGAATTACTATCTTTCTAAATAGCTTAAATAATAGTATAAGGAAGTAAATAATTAGCTAAGAGTTTTTAACCTTATAAAGCTAGTTATAAGGCTAAGGTAAAAAAGTAAAGGTTATAATAAATTTAAGCTAAAGTAATAAAAAAGGTAATAAAAAAAGTTAAAACTATAAAGGAAAGAGGTAATACTTTACCTTACCTATAGATAGCTTATAATAATAAAGTAAAGATTAAGTAAGAAAACTATTACTAGTGTGCTTTAAATATAGGAAGCCTAGATACTTTACACTAAATTATTAGTTAGTAAACTATTTTATCTATAAGAGTAATAAGTATACTATAAATAAATATAAGAGTAGTAGTAATAAAGTTACTAATCCTAATATAATACTAGTTATAATAGTATAAACTTAGGATAACACTCTTAGTATAAAGTACCTTAGAGATAATAAAATAAGAATATAGGTATCTCTATAGTAAAATAACTACTAAGTAATAGTAAATATATTATAGGATATAGGTATATAGTATTTAATTATTTACCCTAAATTACTATTAAAGTAAGATTAAAAGAATATAATAAAAATAAACTAAATACTTAAGAGTATAAGCCTAACTAATATTTTATATTAAAGGATTTTATAAAAGTTAATTAAGGTAATAGATAGTATAGGATATATAATAGTTTACTAAGTTAGCTACTATATCTCTAATATAGGAGAAGGGATAATACTAGCTATAAACTAAACTAAAGAGTATATACTTATAATTATAAGTTAAAAGTAAGAACTTTAAAAATACCTAGTAACTAAGAAGTGTCTCTTACTTACTTATAGAAAGTAATAAGTATATAAGGTAGTAAAGAAATTAGTAATTATATTATTATTAAAAGTAATAAAGATTATATAAAGTAACCTAAAAAATAAGAAGTAAAAAGAAAAAGATAAGGACTTATTAAAGAACTTACTAATAAAAAAGAACCTAATAAATAATAAGGTAGTAGTAATAGTACTAAAATATATATATATATATATTCTTTACGCTAGATAGCTAATTAAGTAGCTAGTCCTAGTACTCTAACCGCTTAGTTAAGAGGGAAAACCCTAAACTAGGAAGAAAAACCCCCTTATGTCTGTAAACAGGCTAGCGCTAACCTTCTTTCAGGTCTACGCCGCGTTAGGTATAGTTAACTATAGGTATTTAGTGCTAGCTTACGCTAGCCTTATCCCGTAGAAAATAAGAGAAAAGAAAAATATATAGTAGTAAACCTATCTAGCTCCCTTTAATACTAATCTAACCCTATTCTAACCTTACTTTATACCTCCTACTCCCTAAGGAGGAATAGGGCTAATTCTAGGTTAGTAGGGGGGCAGTAGCAGGCTAGTATAAAATAATACCTATAGTTTTTAACTTAAAATTAATCTAATAACTATTCTAGACCTATAGTCTTTCTATCTTAGTGTAATTCTGCCTTATATCTAGCCTACCTCCGTGGCTATATTATCCTACCTAGTGTCTCTCTTTAGTTATTCACAGTGCCTATTTATTAGTTAGTTTAGTTGCCTCTAGGGCGGCCTAGATCCTCCCCTAGTTTGCGTTAGCTAAGGGCTAGGTCTTATGCTAATATATAATATTAGAGTTTTCTTATACTAAGGAACTATTTAGCTATATATCTTGCCCTTAGGGGATTATCTAAGGCTAGCCTTACTTCCTATGCGTCTCTAGGCTATTATATTTAGGGGCGTCTATAGTTATAGTTAGCATAGTTAATAATTATATAATACTAGTCTTTAACCACGTAGCCGCAGCTATATAGGGGCAAAGCTACCCTAGGAACACGCCTTTAGAAGAGGAACTTATTAAGGCTAATCTTCCCTATACATAATTATATTATTATAGAGGAGATATGCTTATTAAGTCTAGTGTGAAATTTCTAGATATCCTTTAGGTTATAGGTAAGTAAGTAGTTCTCTATTAGCTCTCTTCCGCGCCTATATTATCCTAGTTATCTATTAGAATACTAGTCTTCCTATTTTCTCTTCCACTCCTTATATAGTTATATATCTAGTTTATTATTAGTAGGGGGGGGGTCTTCTTCTATACTATAGTACTATTTACACTAAGTTAGCCATGGCCTATATCTTATTTACTATTCCGCTAAGTATAATCCTTTCCTTAAACTTCTATTTTATCTTATTTAGGTAAAGGTCTAGGGAAGGGATATAAGTCTTAACTTCTAGTTAAGTAACTAGTATAGCCTTAAATACTCTAGCTATAGTCTAGAGGTAGGTTAATTAGTTTATTATAAAGCTTCTAACTATTCCTCTTAGTTTTCCTCCCTTCTTAGTTAGGGTATAATAGGCGCTTGCCCTATAGGTAAGAATAGGCTAGACTACCTATATATATATAAGCTAGGTATCTCTAAAGCTAATGCCCTATGCTAATACTACTAATATAAAGAGCGTAAGCCACTGCTAGGTTAGCTTTCCCTTAAGAATGTTCTTATAGGCACTTTAGTTAAGTTTCCTATTTACCTATACCCTAAGGAATTAGCATACCTCTATTAGTGCTATCTCCTCTATACTAAGCTAGACCCTTACCTATAGGGGCCTATAAGCCCTGCTAAAGTGTATAAGTTTGGTTTTTACTAGGTTAAACTTCACTCCTGCTTCCTTTACCTATTCCTTATAGATTTTCTATATAGCCTTAAGCCTTCTCTAGGTCTATGCTATATTCTTGCTAAATACTGTAATATTTATATTATTAGTAAATCTAATTACTACTATGCCTAGGATAGCTTAGAGGCATATGTAAAGTTCTGCTAAGTAAAGGAGAAAGAGAATTAGTAAGAGAGGAGATCCTTATAGGGTACTAGCCTTAATCTTAAAGGGTCTGGAGAGTCCTCTATTAAAGCTAAGCTAGCTTATTCTATCCGCTAGGAAGCTTTATATTATAGCTATTAGCTAATAAGGGATTCCTATTTAAATTAGTAAGTAAATTAGGTATAGGTAGCTAACTCTATTAAAGGCAGATAAAATATCTATTTAAGCAAGTAAGGTAATCCTGCCTTTACTCTAAGCCTCTCTTATGCACTTCACTAGGACCCTAATTATAGTCTCTATTAACCTGTTTATTCTGTTTCCTATCTATAGTTCTAGGAGGAGTCCTTCTGCCTTAGCAAAGGCTATAAGTTACTTTATAATCACTACTTCTATGATTTTTCCTATAATATTTAGTAAGGAGATAAGCCTCCACGCATTAGCCCTCCTTATCTCTTTTATTATCTTACCTAGTTTTTTAATTACTACTACTCTAGTGGTCTAGAATTAGGCTAGAAAGTATCTTACTTTAAGGATAGCGTTTAAGAATTAGGCTATAGCTTTTTTTACTAGCTTGCTATAGGCCTTAATAAGGCCCGCTAGGAGCTTATTATTACCTAGTGCTTTCTAGCTAGCTATGTCTAATAGGATATCTAATATCTCTTCTAGTCTAAACTAGTCCTTGTTTAGGAATAGTGCGTTATCTAGCTCTAGGAAGGTAAGGTCTAGGATATAGGAGAGGTCTGCTATAGGCTTAGGGAAGAATCTTTATATAAGCACACTTGCCTTACTCTTGTGTGTAGTAGCTAGGTTTAGGTTATTTTTAGTCCTTTCTAGCTTTAGTAGTCTAGGCAGTTCTAGGGGGGCCTAGCTTTAAAGCTAGGCTTATCTCTCTAGTCTCTACGCTTCCCTGTCCTTTCTCTATATATTAGCCTTTTATAAGGCTTCCCTCTATATGTTTCTTCTCTTAGTCCTAATAACTTATTCTTAGTCCTTATCTACCTTAGTATAGGCTTACTAGTTTACTTTTATCCTTTGTTATCTCTATTATCTCTTTGCCTACCTAGCTCTAGTAACTGCCTCTTTAGCTATCCTTAACTACTATACCTCTAGGCTAGGGAGCCCCTAGGGCTTCTGCGGGGCTACCTTATCCACTATTTATTATAAGTTTATAATAAGCTAAGTAGCATACGCATCTATCCCTTCTTTATCTCGTAGGTCTAGGGCGTTTTTAGGTTAAAAGCATACTACTACCTCCGCTATTATATATAGTTTATTTATTATATTCCATATATGCCTAAGAGTCCGTAGGATATTATCTTATAGGTTAGTAAAGATGCTAATTAGCTATAGGATATAGTTAGATCTAGTAAGGTCTTTTGCTCCTTTATAGTAAACTAGGATATCTAGGGTTACCTACGCTAGGTCTATAGTACTATCCCTATTATCCTTATATTACCTAGTAGGTTCCCCTTAGGGCATTACTAGTCTAAGCCTCCACTAGCTTGTAAGTTTTAGTAGCTTATCTGCTCTATTAGTTATTCTATCTAGCCTATCCTAAAGGGGGTGCTTTTAGTTAAAGTCTCCTATAAATATGCTTTAGTCTTATGGTGTCTTTATGTTAATATCTTATATAGGGGTGTTCTAGTTATTACTATAACCTTCTAAGTAAAGGGAATAAATATTAACCCCTTAAATTTCCACTAGTAACTAATTAGACCCTCCCTAGGCTAACTATAACCCTATATTATGCTTCTTGTTTATATATATAGCGTTACGCCTGTTGTAGTATGCGAGTTAAAACTAGGCAAAGCCTAGTGTAGGGGGCTAAGGATGTTTTATATGTTCTTACTCTTAGATTGCTATTATGTCTATATTAGTTTAGTAGCAGAGCATAATATGTATTAAGCTATCCTTCTTGTTTATATTCTAAAAGAGAACTTATAATATTACTATATTAATTAGGGGGGTAGTAATAGGTCTTAGCTATCCTATGCTAGTTCTATTCTAGCCCTAAGTTATTCTATATACTACCTAATGCTTCTAGCTCTTAGCTATTTAGCGCTTTATTCCACGTTTATAGGGTAACCTCTCTTTTTTCCTATTATTACTATAGGTTCTATAGCTATGCTAGCTCTCTCTTAGGCTAGAGCTAAGTTCCTACTAGGGAAGCTAGAGGTAAAGCAAGATAGTTATTCTAGGTATCTTACCTTTACTATGTTTTACTTCTCTTTTAGCACTAGGTAGTCTCTAGACTAGGCTAGGTATAGCCTAGAGTATAGGATATAGTTTTCCTTAAGTTATCTATTTACCATAGGGCATAACGCTTCTCTATCTTTATGCTAGCTAGCTCCACACCTACTATACCTTAGTGCTGCCTTATAGAACTTAGTAATATATTTTGTTTAGAAGTAGTTATAACACTGTCTAGGTTATAGGGTTTTATTATATAGTTTAGTTTAGAATAGCTTCGCTTTAAAGACTATTCTATCCTAGTATATCTTATTAGTATCTTTAACTTTAGCTAGTCTAAGAATTAGGGTGGTTTACTAGGCGCTTTTACCCTAGGGGTGTCTTATAGTTACCTTAATTATATTTACTTTATTTGCTTTTCTAATCTTTACTACTAGGTTTTTAATAGATATATACTTTATTAGGAAACCCTTAATAATAATACTAAGTACGTAGTAGTGGATAGCTACCTCTAGGCTAAACACTTTAGTAATCTATTTCTAGTTTTCTTTATATTACACTATGTTTTCTTTAAAGGTAATAATTATCTTCTTACTAGGGAGTCTTCTAGTTACTATTACTAAGGCCTGTCTAATAGCTTTATTTATAGCTATAACTATGTCTTCTACGCCCCTAGACTAGAGTAATTCTTATATAGTATTTCCTTTTATAAGTACTTCTTTATATTATCTTCTAGGGATTTAAAGAGAGAGGGGGTTAGCATTTAGTTATTTTAGTGTAGGCCTAGCTATAATGCTTGCCTAGGTTAGGGAGTTATTATCTTTAGCTTCCTCCCTAATAGCCTCCTTAAGGGCTATTTTTAATGCTTCTTTAGTGGTATAGATATTACTATTATTAGTATTTGTGGTTCTTGTTTTAGCTTAGGCGCGGTTTGCTGCCTAGTTAGCTATAGCTATTATAATATGCCACACTTAGGCGACTTTATTATTTAGGATAAGGCTAGCGATCTTATTATAATATTTCGTGTCTTTAGGATATGTAAATTAGTTCTAGTCTGCTATTAGGTTATCCTTGCTCCTTTAGATATTAAACTATCCTATTCCTACGTTTAAATAGTAGCTGCTCTAAGCTAGCCCCCCTAAGCCTATGTTAATTACTATTAGCGTCTTATCCGCACTCCTACTACTAGCTCTGTTATAATATAATATTATAGGGGGGGAGAAATAAAGGCAAGGATTTTAAATATTAATATGATTTGTATTTTAGAGGCAATTCCGGACCTTGGGGTCGGTGCGGAAAAGTATGCAAAAGTTTATATATATATATAAAGTAAGAAGCATTATATTATAACTATATAGGCTTTAGGAAACATAAGTAATAAAGAAGCTATATTAGACTAGAATATAAGTAATAAAGACCTTAAACTAATAATTCTAAATAAATATATAAAATTTAAAGATATATTTTCTAAAGAGCTTATAGGTAAGCTTCCTAAACTAGGAGATTATACTTATATAATTAAATTAGAGAAAGGGAAAACATTACTATAAGGACTTATATATAACTTAGCTAAGAAAGAGCTAGAAGTCCTTAGAAAATACCTTATAAGCATATAGCTAAAAGGGTAAATTAGGAGATTAGTTAGCTTAGTTAGAGCCCTAATTTTATTTATACTAAAGAAAGGAAGGAAATTAAGGCTTTATATAAATTATAAAGGCCTTAATAGGATTATTATTAAAGATAAGGCCTCTTTATTACTTATTACTAAAATCCTTAATTAATTAGTAAGTATAGTTATCTTTATAGTACTTAATCTTAAAGATATATACTACTAGCTATATATTTACTATAGTAATAAGTAAAAAATAGCCTTCTATTATTAATATAGCTACTTTAAATATCTTATAATACTATTTAGGTTAGTTAATACACTAGTAACTTTTTAAGAGTATATTAATAGTGCCCTTAAGGGACTTATAAATATATTCTATATTATTTACCTAGATAATATAATAATATATAGTAATAAGGTTAAGGTATACTTAGAATATATTAAATAAGTTTTAAGTAGGCTTAGAGATATAAGCCTTTTTATTAACTTAAAGAAGTGTTAATTTTTAGTTATAGAGGCTAAATTCTTAGGTTTTAGAATATTAAAAAAAGGTATTATAATAGATTTAAAGAGGGTTAAGGTAATTATAATATAGCTAATACCTAGTAGTGTCCTAGATATTTAATTATTTCTTAGATTTACTAGATTTTACTACTATTTTATTAAATAGTATAGTAAAGTTATTATTTTATTAATAAATTAGCTTAAGGGAATATAAGTAGTGTCTTTTAAGCTAAAACCCTATAAGTTAGCTATATTTAGAGAACTCTAATAAAGATTTTAGGAAGCGCTAATTTTAGTGTATTTTAACTTACTTATATACCTTAGAGTAAAGATAGATATATCTAGATATATAATTAAGGCTATACTTATAATATTAGTGCTAGGTCACTAGTACCTAGTTATTTTTATATTAAGGAAAATAACTAATACTAAATTATACTACTTAATACCTAATAGTAAATTATTAGCTATTTAAGAGGCTTTTTAGACTTAGAGATATTACCTTGCTTATTTAGCTTATATAATTAAAGTTATTATAAATTATTTAAACTATAAGTACTTAGCTATAAAGCCTAAGCTTTTTAGTAAGTAAGTAACTACACTAGATAAGCTTTATCCCTTTAACTTTAAGATTATATATTATATAGGGAAATTAAATCTTACTAATCCTTTATTAAGAAGACTAGATTTTATTAATAAGGTAAGGAAAGCAAAGGTAATAACCTTATAGCTTCTTACCTTTTTATCTAAGTTTATAAATACTAAGTAATAGGGACACTATAGTAACACTACTAGTATAGTAAGTCCTATAAAAACATTACTTAATATAGTAATTAGTTAGTAATAAAGACACTATAATAGTACTACTAATATCTAGGGTTTAAAAAAGTTATAACTCAATTATATTCTTAAGGAGCCTAATAATCTAAACACTCTTAAAAGAGGTATATTAGTAAGGATATTTAATACTTTTATTAGTAAGTAATGTAGTAGCTATAGTACTACTACTAGTACCTAGTATATAATAAGTCTATTACTTAACTATATTAAGTTTTCTATTACTAGTAAGTAGCATAGTAGCTATAGTAATACTACTAGTACCTAGTATATAATAAGTCTATTACTTAACTATAGTATTTCCCCTATAAGACTAACTACTACTATTAGGAGTAAACTAGCTTAGGTTATTACTAGTAAGTGGTGTAGGCACCCCTTAAAGATATTACTTAACTATTTACCTATAAGACTAGAGATATCCTATAAACTAATTACTTATAGAGATATTATAGTAAGGGTCTAAGCTATTTAAAGAACCTCTTCTAAGTTTAACTCTAGCACTTAGAATTAGAAAAACTAATCTAAGTTTTATTATATAAAGCATAGTAAAGTAATAACTTTACTATAGGTTAAATAAAGTTACTTAAAAGCAGTAATTTAGTAGTATTATAAATATAGTTTATAAGACCCTTTAAGCTATTAATATTTAAGAATTATATTTTTATTCTATAAGGAATAAAAAAGAAATTTTATTACTAACCTATAATAACCTTACTACTAGGTATTAAGGAGTAAGTAAGACTCTTTATCAAATTATAAACTAGTATTATTAGCTAATAATAAAGAAAGATATAAAGGTATATATTATTACTTATTTAAGTTATTAGACTTTAAAACTAAGGTATTATAAGCTATATAGTAAACTAGCTATATTACTAGTGCTTCATTGCCTTTTTTAAGAATTATTAATAGATTTTATTACTAGATTACTACTAGTAAAAGACTTAAATTAGACTTATAATATAATTCCAGTTATTATTAACTATTTCTTAAAATATAGTATTTATATCCCTATTTTAACATAACTAACTAGCAATAGTCTAGTAACTATATTCTTAGAATATGTTTTTAGAGACTATAAAGCTCTAAAAGGTATTATAATAGACTAAGGTTTTATATTTACTAGTGGTTTTTAAATAACTTTTTATTACTTTCTTATAACTAAGTAGCTACTAAGCACTGCTTTTTATCCCTAAATAAATAGATAAATAAAGTATTTAAACTAGGTTTTAGAATATTATTTAAGAGCCTTTACTTATACTAAATAAACTAATTAGGCTAATAATTCATTAATAGCATAATTTATATATAATATAAGTAACTATATAACTTATAGCTATACCCTAGTAAAGGCATTATAAGGTTATAATCCTAGAGGCCTATAGTAAGTAATTATAAATATTCCCTTAGTAAATAATTAAGTAAAAAGTAAAGTATTAGTACTAAGAGATAAATATGCTATAATTAAATAGCTTCTAAGTAATTTATAAACTTAGTATAAGAAATACTATAACTAGAAGAGAACTATAATAAAGTTTAAGGTTAGTAACTATATTTTACTATTAATAAAGAATATTAATTTAAGATAACCTAGTAAGAAGCTTACTATAAAGTACTTAGGCCCTTATAAGATTAAAAAGGTAATTAGGAGTTATAGATTAGTATATTAATTAAAGTTACTACCTAGGACTTATTTATATAATATATTTAATATTACTAGCCTTAAACCTTTTAAAGGGGATCTAACTAATATAAAAGATATATATATTCCTTACGCTAGATAGCTAATTAAGTAGCTAGTCCTAGTACTCTAACCGCTTAGTTAAGAGGGAAAACCCTAAACTAGGAAGAAAAACCCCCTTATATCTGTAAACAGGCTAGCGCTAACCTTCTTTTAGGTCTGCGCTGCGTTAGGTGTAGTTAACTGTAAGTGTTTAGTGCTAGCTTACGCTAGCCTTATCCCATAGAAAATAAGAGAAAAGAAAAATATATAGTAGTAAACCTATCTAGCTCCCTTTAATACTAATCTAACCCTATTCTAACCCTACTCTATGCCTCTTACTCCCTAAGGAGAAATAAGGCTAATTCTAGGTTAGTAAGGGGGTGGCAGTAGGCTAGTGTAAAATAATACCTATAGTTTTTAACTTAAAATTAATCTAATAACTATTCTAGACCTATAGTCTTTCTATCTTAGTGTAATTCTACCTTATGTCTAGCCTGCCTCTATGGCTATATTATCTTACCTAGTGTCTCTCTCTAGTTATCCACGGTGCCTGTTTGTTAGTTAGTTCGGTTGCCTCTAGGGTAGCCTAGATCCTCCCCTAGTTTGCGTTAGCTAAGGGCTAGGTCTTGTGCTAATGTGTAATATTAGAGTCTTCTTGTGCCAAGGAACCATTTAGCTATACATCTTGCCCTTAGGGGATTTAACTATAAGTAACTCTAGCTATATAAGTATTAATATTCCTATTTAAAGACTAAATAGTAAGAAAGATCTTAGAGCTTATAAAAGGATATAAAGATAATAACTATTATAGTAAGAAGATATATAATTTCCTTATACCTAAGGTTAACTTATTCTAGAATAAATATAATAGACTTAACCTCCCTTAGGAATATTTATATAAAGCCTTTCTTATTATACTTTTAGGTAATATTAATTTTTAAATTTTTTTTTTGCGTCATTAGTTATGGCTAATGCATCTAATTTATTATAACACATAATTATTACTAGCAATACCTAGCTAGTAAAACAATTAATATCTAAATACTTATAGCTATAGTAATAAATAAAACCTATAATTAGTACAAGCTCTAAGGTTATAAATACAGGGGGCTATAAGGTTAAAGCAAAGTTTATAATAAACTTTATAGCTACGTTAGCGCAAGAGTTATAATTCGTAACCGCAGTTAAACTCAAATTCGTTTAAGTTTTACTTATAGTATAAATTAACGCAATTCCCCCTTCCTCTATAACCATGCTTATTCTATCTCTTTATATCTCTTTTATCTTATAGCTTATTACTTATGCTTTAAAGCTCTAAGGCAAACCAAATATAACTTATCCTCACTTGTCTCTAATTTAATTCGTGTACCTATTATAATCACTAGGTAGGTCATAGGTTACCACTTAACTAATTAAACCCTAACTAATTAGATTATAGTATAGCTAAAAGTAATAAAAAGGACACTACCTTATCTAAAATATTAAATAATATAGTAAAAAAGAAGAAAAGCAAAGGGAAGGGAAGTAAAGATAAATCTAACCTAGAGATAATTAATAGCATTTATAATATAAGGGAAAAAATACTAAAAAGTAAAGGTAATATAAATAACAAGATTTATAAGGTAAATAAGAAGAAGATAAAAGAATAGGGTATTAGGCTATAAAATACTAAGCAGTTTTACCTCGTGCTTAGGAGGGGCCTTTTAGGTAATATTAAATAGTATTACCTTAATTATCTAGTAAATAAATATCTTATATATAAATAAATAGTTAATAATATCTATTAATGCTTTAAAATAGAAAGTAACTAATAGTTTTATTACTAAAAATAGAATAATATAATGCTTAGGAATATTATTACTTAGAACCCTAATAAATCTAAGCTAAATTACCTTAAGATTTTGCTTATAAATTTAAAGTGTGTTTATAAAGGACTCTTTCCCTTATTAATAGTTAATATAAAGCTTTATTATTAGACCCTTAGTGCTATTTCTAGTGTTCTAGAATATAAATAAGCTAAGTATAATTACTTACCTAGTTTTAAAGGACTTACTAAAGACCTTTATAAATTAATCTCTATTACTAAAGCTAATAAATTAGCTACTTAATTTACTTAAAGTATTACTAATGCTAATAATTTAGAAGTAATATTTATAAACTATTACTATAGCTAACTATATAATCTATAAGGTTATAGTAAAGGCTATAATAGTAGAAGATACTATATTTATAATAAGACTAGTTATTAGTTAATAAACTATATAAATAAAGAGTATTAAGAGGTAAGAGAACACTAGTAAAAAAATAAAAGGCACTAAACACTACCTATAGAGAGAAAGTTCTAAGTATTCCTTATAGCTTATAAAGGCTAAGGACTTAAGGAGACTAATAACCTTACTAAAGGAGCTTAGGAATTAGCTAAAGCTTTTATTAAATCTAATAATAATAAAGATAAGAATAATAATACTAAAGAGACCTTTATATTAAAGTTTAACTACCTAAGTATTACCTAATTCTTTATATTAAGACTATAGCTGGATAATAATAATATTATTATAACCTTAAGAGACTAAGCCTTTAAATATACCTTTCTTAAGCATAATGTTGGAACAAAGGTGATATCAATCGCGCGTGCTAGCCGCAATTACTTGGCAGAAGGTCGGGCCGCGCGCGAGCCCCGCACGTGACCCACAACCGACCCCTCTCATTGGCTAGGAATTGTGGGGCTACAAACGCGCAACCCCTTTTTTCCCTTCATTATCGCGGCTTCTAGCTTTTAGCTTCTCTTTTTAATAGAAAAACAACGAAGCCTAGGATAGAAGATCAT
>JFGW01000525.1:0-12910 GCA_000729825.1 Epichloe sp. AL9924
AACAGCGATTTTCTCTTTAACTAGAGGTTGTACAAAAGTTTCACATATAGCAAATTAAAGCTAGAAGACAGGGCTTTTATTTTATGCAGGAATATTTTTTAGACCAAAAGTTGGTGCATGTGGGTTGCTAGTTTGTATGGTGGTGAGTCGATTTTTTAGATTTTACATACAAATGAATTTTACGGAAAATCAAAAGTGGCCCTTAAGACCCTTTTGGCAGCCCGGATCCACCGATATGGTCGGTGGGTATACGAGAGGAAGAAGATCTTTTTAATCTAGCTAGATAGCTAGGCCTCTCAATCCAACAGCCGCATTGCCCGTACAACGTCACTAAAATCAATTCTATTGGTATATAAGATATCGTAAAAGTCATCTAGATTGAATTTTATTAGTTGATAACTGCCACAACCTTCCGTTGCGTTGCGTTGAATATTCAACGTGGTGGTTCTATTGGTCCCCGACCGTAGAGCTACACCTGTACAGCTGTTGCCAGCCGGCAACTAGCTCCCTACATTTCAATATTAGTAATAGCTAAAAAGTAAGGTAATAAAAGTATTAGTAAAAAAGTAAATAAAAAGTAAATAAAAAGTAAATAAAAAGTAAAATACTATTATAAACCTAGATTTATTACACTATAAGGTAAGGCAAAGTAAGCTAGGATAGGTATATACTAGGGCTAGAATTGCACTAGTAAGGGGCTAGGAACTTTTCTTATTATAAATTTTCTTTTCTTCTTTTCTTCTTTTCTTTTATAGAATAAGGCTAGTATAAGCTAGTAATAAACACCTATAACTAGCTACACACTAAGTAGTATAAGCCTAGATTAAGGCTAGTGCTAATACTATAATAGATATAAGGGGGTTTTTCTTCCTTTCTTAAAGGTTTTCCCTCTTAATTAACTAATTAGAGTACTAGTACTAGCCTACATAGAGCTAGCTAGCGTACAATATATATATATATTTTAATTTTAATTATATATAGTTTTACTAGGAATAATGGTTTTAATAATAATACTTTTATAACTTCTTATATTAATAAGAGTTATAATAGTATTAGTATTAAACTATATAATATTTAATATATAGCTTATATTCTTAATATTATAGCCAAGGATATTATTATAAATTTTATTAAATTTATATTTTCTAAGAAAGACTTAGAAAGTTTTAAGAATAGTAAATATCTTTACTATTCTATAAAAGAAACTTTATATATCTAAGGAAATCCTAGTTTTTAATAATTTAAATCCTTAGTAAATAGTAAGTAATTAATTTACTATTCTTGACTATTTTTAATCTAATAATACTAATATTAATTATAGGTATACTAGGAAAGGTTAAAAGGATTACTATTCTAATTAAGAATAACTAAGCTTTATATAAAACTTAGTTAAAATGCCTTAGAAAAGCAAAAAACTAAGGTAACCTAGCTAAGAATTATAATATTATAAAGATTCCTTTAGGTAAGTCTTTAATTCTTATTATAATTATACTTAGTACTAATCTATTATACTTATAGCTAGAAAAATAAGGTAGAATTTAACCTATAAGATAATTAATACTTCTTTAGAGCTTAAAGAAGCTATTATTCTTCTTAATAAGGAAACTAATATTACTACCCTTAAAGATACTATACTTATAACTTAAGAATAGGCTATTTTAGTAACCTTAAGTAGTATATTAGAGGTTTTTTATAAGCTTACTATTATACTTTAAAGCTAGAAGTATAATACTTTAGGTTTAGTCTTACTTTTTATTACTAAGATATATAAATATCTTAATAATATAAAAGAGGACTAAAAGGCTTATAATAATTAGGTATTTATTTATTTTACTTTCTTTTTGATTATATTATACTAATTTATAAAATTAGAAACATGTTTATAATCCTTTTAGTAAGGTCTTTATAGCCTCTATAGATATTGGCCTAGAAAAGCTAGGTAATTATTTCCTACAAGATATAGGAAATAATTACTACTTTTATAAGCCTTATTTATATGGTATGTTATTAGACCCTAGGCTTAATCTTATTACTATAAAAGATAAGCTTAGATTCTAACTAAGAATAATTAAAAAGTTACTAGATAACCTAGATAAGGATTATAAGGATTATAATTTATAAGTATAATGTTTATTATTATTATTATTATTACTAACCTTAATACTAGGCTTCTTCTGAATTATAAGGAAAATCAGGCTAATTTAGGCCTAGGGCTAGGCTTAGATAATTTAGAGCTAGAAAATACCTAATTTCTAGTAGAAATTGGAGGGCTTATTTAGCCTAAAACCTTTTCTAATCCTTGACCTAAGCCTAAGTCTTCTAACCTCTATAAAGGGTTATTCTTAAATAAGAGAGATAAATCTATTTAAAAAACTTAAAAGAATGAAATCCCTACTTTTACTAACTTAGAACCTAAAGAGGATAAAGTAAGTAAATCTTCCTATTATATCTTATTATTATACTAATATTATAATAAAGGAAGATATCTTTAAATGGTAGGAAGATAACTAAAAGTCTTTCCCTAGTTTAGTCTAGTTTTCCCTTAATAAAGATTTTTATATTATTATTACTATTATTATTACTATTATTATTACTATCATTATTATTATTATTATTGTTATTATTATTTTACTTTTATTATTATTTTAAAAAACATAAAAAAGAAAACATTTTTATAATATTAATATTTTTAAAAACCTTAAAATACTAAATAATTAAAAGGTTTACTTTTTCTTATAGTAAATCCTTTATACTTATTTATATTTTTATTTATATATTTTATTTTCTATTTATTTTCTATTAAACTCTAACACTAATAATATTATAAAGTAATATAAGCTATTATAAGCTAGTATAAGCTAGTATAAGCTAGTATAAGCTAGTATAAGCTAGTATAAGCTAGTAGAAGCTAGTAGAAGCTATTATATATATATATATATGTTAAAAATACATAAGGCTTTGTAATCCTAGGTGCAGATGGATCGGTCCACTCTTTTGAATTCAACAATATATACTCTATTAACGCTTATAATTAAAGAATTTACTTTAAAGAGAAAAAAAGAAAAAAAAACAATATAATACAATACATAATTGTGGCTTCCTTCGGACCCTTAGACGATAGTTAGTCTAACTATAGCTAAAGGGTAAAGCTACTAAAGGGATTCATATAATGTAATTAGTTATATTATAGGCAACCTTACACTATTTATAGTGGACTTTTATTACTACCTTACTTTTTCCCTTTTTTACTTACCTTCTCTCCTAGCTAAATTTCTCTCTTTCTCTCTTTTCTTTTCTTTCTTAAACCTTAGCTATTATTAACTTTATTAACTTTAACCCTTTTACACTAGTGTAATATTCCTTAGTATAACTAATACTAATTAGTAATTAAGTATAACTATAGATAAATTAGGTATTATAAGAAAAGACACTTTTATAAATAATATAGCCCCTTACCTCTTAAGCTAATACATAGGCTATTTAGGTAAAGAGGCATAACTATAAAGTGTGCTAAAGGAAGAGACTAGAATCCTAGTTATAGGCTTATTAGGCTTCTAAGGAATTGATTTATTAACCCTTAGGCCTTTAGGATATTATTATAAATTATTAATTCTATTATCTATTATAAGAAAATTAACTAACCTACTAAATCTATTACTATAAGGTATTTATTTTAAACCTAATATTAAATAACCTTAGCTAAGCTAGCTAACTCACTAATAACCTCTCCCTATATAACCTCTCTTTCTAATAGACCTATAACCTCTCTCTTTATAAGCTTTACTGCTTGTTTCTTACCCCCTTCCCTTTAGTGCTATTTGCCCTATACTTGTTAGCTAGGTGCTCCTTTTACTATATATAGTTAAAGGGATTACCTCTTTCCCCTCTTTTTATAAAAATAAGGAATTACTCCTTCCTATTCTTCCCTTATTATTTTTATTACTCCTATTACTTTATTTATTCCTATTGCTTTTATTGCTTTTATTATCTCTATAGCTTTTATTACTTTTATTACTTACACTGCTTTTCCTACTGTTTTTCCTGTTTTATAGACTATAAAGGGGAGAAACTATGCCTATGGAAGGTATCCTTTATATATATAACACCTAGACACTAGGGATTACACGTAGAGCTTTAGATTAAGGTAACTAATAATAACTTAATAATATTCCCTTACAGCTTATATAGCTATAATTTAATAAGATAGTGAAACCTAAGACTAAACCTTTTATAAGAGAAAAGGCTACCTAAGCTATAAAGACTAGACTATTAGCTAGACTACTATTAAGAGAGAATTCCCCTTAGCTTACTAGTAATAGTAAACCCTTAATAATAACCCTTAAAAGACCTTAGGAAAGTAAATTACTCTATATCTATAACCACTTACTTATACTCTTATAAGAGACTAGAAAAAGCTAATTAAGCTAGACTATAAGATTACTATATAGTCTAAGCTTAATAATTATATTATAAGGTTTATTAACCTTAGTAAGTGTTAAGGTTAAAGAGATAATAACCTTTAGGAGTTATTCTAAGAGGACTTTAAAGGCTAGTCTAGGAATACCTTTAAAAAGGCTAATAAAGAGATTATTAGAGAGCTATATAATTCTCTATAAGATTATAGTGTTCTTATTAAATAAGGTCTAGGATACCTAATCCTAACTTTACTAAAAGAAGTGCTTTACTAAAGCTTAATACTACCTTAGCTATAAGGAAAATTATAATTTTCTAAACCCTTAAAGCCTTAACCTTAGCCTCCCTAATTACTTACCCTAGAAGTTTACTTCCTTTAATCCTAGTAATCCTTTTAACCTTTATAAAAGCCCTTAAGGTAATTTTAATTACACTAATTACTTTACCCTAAGGACTATTATTTATAATAAATTATACTTCCTATATAATAATTCCCTTTTAAAGATTAAATTATAAAGAAAATCTTAGAACTTATAAAGATATATAAGGATAGTAACTAATATAGTAAGAAGCTATATAACTTTCTTATACCTAAGATTATACTCTTTAAGAATAAATATAATAGGATTAACCTCCCTTAAATATATTATTAAAAGGCTTTCCTTATTATATTAATAAGTAATACTAAATAGTATTACCTTAACTACCTCTTTAGAAATAACCTTTCCTATAAGGAGATAATTACTTATATTTATTAATACTTTAAGATAAAGAGTAATTAGTAATTCTATTACTATAAGTAAAGTAATATAATATTAAATAATATAATTACTAAAAACCCTAAAAAAAAGTAAGCTTAAGTGCCTTAAGATTATACTAGCTACACTTAAAAAGATTTATAAAGGCTTATACCCTTCTAATATAGTTAATAATAAGCTCTATAAGTAAGTATTAAATACTATAGTAAGTATACCTAAATATTAGATAGTAAAGTATATATACTTCTTAGGCTTTAAAAGCCTTGCTAAAGACCTTTATAAAGTAATTACTATTATAGAATCTAGTAAGAGAGCTACCTAATACCTTTAGTACTAAGAAAAAGACTCCTTAAAGGCTATATTTACTAATTATTAGTATAAGTAATAACCCTATAGTAAAGGAAGCTATTATAGGAAAAGCCCTAAGCATAGCCTTAGGCATTGCTTTATTTATAGTAAGAGTAGCTATTAGTCTTCTAACTATATTACTAAAGAGCATTAGAAAAAGAAAGACTAGTAGTAAGCTAGTAAGACTTATTAAATACCCCCTTTAAAGAAGAGGTTCTAGGTATTCCTTGCCTCCTATAAAGGGCTAGATAATAACTAGCCTAATAAGGGCCTTAACTAAGATTAGGAGCTATATCTTATAGCCTATATAAAGGCCTAAGAAGATAATAATAATAATATAGAAGAATTACTATTAATAGCATATTAAAGTATTATATAATTCTTTTACTTAGGACTATAGACTAACTATAACCTTATTAATACTAATATTCTTACTACCCTTAATAATTAAGCTTTTTAATATGCTTTTCTTAAGTAAAAGCCTTATAAATTATAAGAATTTAATAAGGGTTTAACTTACTATATCTCTAAAGAATATTATTTTAAAAAGGTTTTTAGAGGTATTATGCCTAATACTAGCGCTTTAGGAAAATTAACTATAGGGTAAGTATAAGTAAAGGCTTTAATAAGATTAATATCTTTATTAAAAATAACCCCTTATAAGCTATAAGTTATTATATTTAGTGCTAGATTAGTAATTATAAGAGGTATCCTTTATATACTTACAAAGCTTAGGGAGCTTAAATTCTATATCCTTAATATAGCTACCCCTTTTCTTTTCTTAATTACTAATATAAATAAGATATAAGTTAAGATTAATAACCTTAAGAATATATTAATTTAAGGTAATAAGACTATGCCTATAGTATAATAATAAGGTTATCCTTAGTAGTTACTAAAGGTAAAATAAATAGTTACCTTTTATCTCTTAGAGAGGGAGATTTATTAATTATATTATTACTTTAGTTATCCTTCTGTTTAGTAGATTATAAAGATCCTCTAATAGGCTAGTTATAATATTAAACACTAGGTAATTAAGAAGTTAACTAAAGTCTATTACTATTACTAAATAAATAGAAAAGCCCCTAGCTAGTTTAAGTTTATAATTAAGAATAACTATAACTTTAACTATAAGATTATTATTAATATTATATAAATTAATAGCTAGCTAGTTCTTTATATTATTAATTTAGTAACCTTATTCTAGGCAGCCTAATTCCTTAATCCTAAGAGACAAAAGGCCTAAGATATCTAGGACACTATTAGAGAGTGCTAGATTAATACCTATCTTAGACTTCTAGATTAGATTATCTATAATACTAGTAATAACTTTGCTTTAGCTAAATTTAAGTATTATACTTACTTAATATTAATTAAGATTAATAAGATACTAATTAAAGCCTATAATAGCATTAGAAAGGTTAAAAGATATTATAGACCTTTACACTAGGCTTATAAGATTATTATAGACTTAATTAGCGCGGAGATTATACTAGAGTAATATCTCTTAATAGCTATTAAAGCTATTAATAACTTAGCAAGCCTTAATAGCCTAGTGCTAACTTTACTAGTCTTTAGAGCTTACTTATAGATAATAGATAAGTTACTACTAAGTGTCTTTATTATTTAATATGCTAAGGTAATTTAGAAAGCTACTAATAAAGTCCGCTATTACCTTGCCTTATAATAGGTTTATAATACCTTTAATACCTAGAATAAACCTAATATAGCGCTTATATATTAGCTACTTTTATAAGCTAATATATATATATAAAGGGAGAAGGGTAGCTAGTATAGCCCTTATAAGCTAATTACTACTAAGAAGGAAACTTATATAGTTAAGATACCCTATAGCCTAGCGAAGTTTTGCTTTATAGTAGTAAAGCCTTACTATAAAGACTTATATATTATAAAGGGGCTAGGAGTATAAGGGATAATGCCTTAGGATATTAAAGAGGGTATAACTATACTAGCTACTACTATTACTAATTAAGATATACTTTTCTTAGTAAATAATATAAAGGTAAGAGTAAAAGAAAAAGCAAAGCTACTAGCACTAGTAAAGAGAAAGTAATGAAGGCTAAGGAAGGCCTTTATAGTTTAATTCTGCGTTAATAAGGGCATAGAAAAGCCTATAGGAGGCTATAAAGCTAATAGCCTTAAAGCAATAAAAACAAAGGCTATTAAGGCTAAGGCTTATAATTCTAAGGAAGTTATTAGACTTATAAAGCCTTTTATACTTATTAATAAAGACTAAGAGAAAGTATTAATTAAAGAGATTATAGCTAGAGAAATACTAAATATAGCATTCCTTATAGCAAAGGAAGAGGCTAATTAAAACCTTACTCTTTAACTCCGCTAAGAAGGAAAGATTATAACTCTAGGCAAGCCCTTTAAGCAATGTAACTAAGCTAAGATTAATGCCTTATAAGCTTATAATATATTTAAATTTATAAGGTTTAACCTAGTAAAGTATAAAGGCTATAGGATCTTTAATTCTTATATAGTTAGAGAGATTAAAGGTAAGGGAATAAAATCACTATACAAGAAGTCTTACCTTATTATAGAAGGCTATAATAATAAGGGCAAAGACGCTATCTTAATGTAATTACTAATAATATAATAAGTAAGTTAATAGTTAATTATAGCTATTGCTTTATTATTAAAGCAAAAAGGGATTTACCTTTGGATTTGTAATATTACATAAGCTTATATTTAATTATACATAACGCTAAATAGGCTAATTATTATAAGATTACCTAAGTAAATTATATACCTCTTTCTAGAAGGTATAGTAATAAAGGTAATTAAGCCTCTTTATAGGATTATAAAGGCTAGAACTCACTAGTAAGTAATATACTTTTATTACTATAAAGATAACCTTAACATAATAACTTTAACTTATAATCCTTGCTTATTAATTATAGCCCTAAATAATAAGAATCTCTTTAGTATTATTAGAATATAAATAAATAATATATTAGGCCTAAGCAATAATAACTTCTTCTAAAAAGAAAAGAAAGAGCTTTAGAAGGCTAAATTTATAGCTAAAGAGAAGTAATAATTAATAACTAGGAATCCCCTTATCTTTAATAAGTGTATCTTAACTTAGAACGCTAATAATTTATTAATTTTAACCTAGAAGAGCTAAAGTTAGAAGATTAAGGAAGTTAATCCTTAATCTCTAATAGTAAGGCAAGATTATATAGAATAATAAGCCTAAGGGAGCTATATTGTAACTATATACTAACTAGAAGCTTTATATAACCTATTAATTACCGCTTAACACTAAGAACCCTTAGCTAAGAATATTATATAACTTAATAAACGCCTTAAGTAGTAAATTAAAAATTAGTAGTAAGGACTATAATATATCCCCTTAACCCTTAAAGAAGCAAAGCTTTTTATATTTATAAATAGGTCCCTTGCTAATAATAAGAACCTTAGCTTATAAATTAGGTATATAATTATAATTAGTAATAAAGTAATATAAGATAATAATACCTTTATTATAAGAGGTAATATTATTATATATAGCTTAATAAAAAGCAAGTATGTAACCTATAGCGCACTTATATCTAAGCTATATAGCATGGTTTAAGGCGCTAATATTATATATATAATATCTATAACCCTTAATTAGATTATAGACTAATTAAAGATGCCTTATATTCTAATAATTCTTTATACTAACTCTTTCTTATTATATAAATACCTTATAAAGCTAAGTATAATAAAGGAGAAGTAGCTAATAATTAATATTATAGCTCTCTAATAGTTATATAAGAGGCATGAGATTTATAAAGTTAGGTGAATTAATAGTGGTAATAACCTAGCTAATATAATAATAAAGGCATTACTAAATTTATCCCTTTTAACCTTAATTAATTTAAATAATTTAATAATTTATATAAAAGGCTAGGTTAAGAGACCTATAAGGTTAGGTAAAGGGGAGGATTAACTAGACTAGATTAAAGTAACTAGATTAATTAAAGTAACTATAGCCATATAAGCTAATTAGAGCTATAGATTCCTATAAAGGGATTTACTTATATATACTTTCCTTTAATTTAATTTTTATTATGTTTTTAGGCTCCTTTAGCTATAAAGAAAAGAGAGATTACTAGTATAGCTTCCTTTAGACCCTTTGTTGAATTCAAAAGAGTGGACCGATCCATCTGCACCTAGGATTACAAAGCCTTATGTATTTTTAACACCCCCCCTGGAATTGCACATCCAGGTGCCCTATAGAGGTCTTAGGCTTATACTAGCAATTGAATTTTTTAGTTATTTCGGCAGGGTTCGAACTCGTAACCTTGCCTCGCAGAGCAGTGCTCCACTGTGGTAGGCGAAACGCTGCAGTGGGCCTAACCACTGCGCTACCGGGCTCATAACCTGTTGAATTCAAAAGAGTGGACCGATCCATATGCACCTAGGATTACAAAGCCTTATGTATTTTTAACACCCTTAGATAATAGTTAGTCTAACTATAGCTAAAGGGTAAAGCTACTAAAGGGATATACATAATGTAATTAATTATATTATAAGTAACCTTATACTATTTATAATACCCTTACACTACTACCTTACTTTTCCCTCTTTTTACTTACTTTCTCTCCTAGCTAGATTCCTCTCCTTCTCTCTTTTCTCTTCTTTCTTAGACCTTAGCTATTATTAACTTTATTAAATTTAACCCTTTCGCACTAGTGCAACGTTCCTTGGTGTAACTAACAATAATACATTAAATATATTATATTATAGTGTAATGCTCTAGTTATAGCTTTTTTACTTTATTATATAATCTATTCCTAGAAATAAGGTATTTCTAAAAGTAAGTCTAAAAAGTAGTTATAGTTAATTATATTATAGCTAACTTACTAAGTTATAGGTTTTTTTTTTAAATAAGCCTAAGAGATAAGTTTTATTAGTTTTATTAGTCTTACTAGTAATAATTAAGGTAAGAATAGTAATTAGACCTTAGTTTATATTTTTATAAACCTAATATATACTTTCCAATAGTTAAATTATATTTCTTACTATTTATATCTAATTATATAACCTAAATATTAAAAAATAAAAAATAATTACAAATAATTATATATAATGTAATGTAATATTTAAGGGTAAGGTGTAATGTAATGTAATATGTAATGTAATATGTAATGTAATGTAATATGTAATGTAATATGTAATGTAATGTAATATGTAATGTAATATGTAATGTAATGTAATATGTAATGTAATGTAATATGTAATGTAATGTAATATGTAATGTAATGTAATATGTAATGTAATGTAATGCAATGCTTTGCTTAAATTAGAAAAAGGATAGCATTACCTATAATACTGCTTATACTTCCTAATTAGCCCTTTCTATATTACTATCTATTTATAGGTAGTGTAATATAGAAAGTAATTATTATATACTAACTTTCTTATAAAGCTTAGTTTAAAAACTACTAAGCTAATCTAAACCATAGTTTATAATAATTTATATAGGAAACCTATAAAACCACTACTAGTAATACTTAAATTATTTTACACACACTTTAGCCTTTATTAATATTATTACCTCTAGCTAAATATACTTAAATAGCCTATTTATAATAACTATTAGGAACTATAGGTTATCCTAATCTTAGGCTAGAAGATTAATTATAAAGTTAATAGATAATTATAACTAATACTTATCTAAGGGTGAAATTAGCTTTAGTAAGCCTTATTATAATTATTAGCTTTTTTACCCTTTATAATAATAATAATTCTATGTAAAGTAAGCTATATTCTATAATATACTATCCTAATAGAAGTCCCGTTAAAGCGCCTTAAATGTTATATTCTAGCCTAAGTAACTTAGTAAAGGTAAGTTATAAACACATTAAATTAGTATTATAATTAATAATTCTTATTCAGGAACCTATATTTACCTTTAGAATTAAAGCGCCCCTTTTACGCTAATATAATAGTTTATAATTTACTCTTTAGTATTAGTAGTATTTAGAAACTTCTTAGCTCTAGCTATAACTATATTAAGCTATAGCTTATAAGATTTATCCTAGGCTATAAACTAGTCCTATAGAGATTAAAGGTGCTTATTTATAAATATTAATATCCTTATAAGGACTTTATTTACTATTATAATAAGTCTAAGGCTTATATATAATTATCCCTATTTAAAGCTAAATTTTATAAGCTTTATTACTAAATATATAATAAATACCTTTACCTTTTCTATCTTTAGCCTATTTAGGTAATGCCTTAATAATATATCTAGTTATTTTACTTATATACTTAGTTTATATTATAAGTAAAAATTAAAAAGCACTAGAGTCTTTACTTAATATACTTATTATTTTAATATCTCCCTTAGAGCTATAAAGTACTTTAAATTCTTATAGTTTATTAATATTATAAATAGTTTACTTATACTTTATAGCTTTACTAACTATACCTTAAGATAGGAAATAATAGCTAATAGTTTCTTATTATATATAATATAGTTTTATTAAGTAGCTTATAATTAAGCTAAATAATAAGCTACTAGATATAATATACTATTATTACTGAACTAAGAGAAATACTTACCTAATACTATCCCTAAGTAATTTACCTTAAATAATATATTCTTATTAAGGTCTTATTAAGTTAGGATTAAATATAATATAAAAGCTACTTTTAATGCCTTAAAAGCCTTATTATACTTATTTATTTAGTAAAAAGGGGCTTTCTTTTTTATTAAGTTAATAAGGGGGCTTACTATATCTAAGAATTCTAGTATAAAATTATAATAGAAGTTAGTAAAACTAAGAAATTTATAAATACCCCAAACCTTTATTAAAGCCTTCTAATCCTAAATTACTATAATCTTATCCTTATCTAGGTAAATTACCTTCCTTACCTAAATAATAAACCTAAGGTACTTAACTTTCTTAGTAATAAAAATATATTTCTTAATATCTAAGTTTAAACTAGCTTATTATAGCTTAAATAGTATAATATAAACCTTTTATATATAGTTCTTTTATAATTTACCTAAGTAAACTAAGATATTATTAAGATATATAGTAATATAATCTCTAAGGATATTACTTAAGGCACTATTAATATACCTTTAAAAGGTTATAAGTATACTTATTAGCTTAAAGGGATATACTAACTATTTAAATAACCTAAAACTTATATAAAATACTATTTAATATTCTTTACCTTTAGTAATTTATATATAATAAAAAACTAATTATATATTTAGTTTTATAAACTACCTTACCTTTAATAATAAATATAATATTTCCTTTACTAATAGTAAAGGGTAATAATCTTATTTTATAATCTTATTTAAGGTATAATAGTTTATATAAAACCTCTAGCTACCCTTAAGCTTCTTTATTAAT
>JFGW01000526.1:0-12797 GCA_000729825.1 Epichloe sp. AL9924
TCTTATTTTTAACACTATCTTATAGCTAGCTAGCCTCTTTATTATTAGAGTAGCCTAAAGGTTCTCTAAAGATTTACTATTATAAATATTCTATCTCTAACCTTTACGCTCCTAATATAATACCCCCCTAATATATAATTAACCTTAATTATAAAAAAAGCTACTTACTTAGGGTATAAATACTATAATAAAGCTTATAAAGAAAATAAGATAAGGAACCTTATATCTAGACATATAGGTAAAAAAATAATAATAATAATACTACTAATTATAAATAACCCCCCTTATTATAAGTAGTAATGTCTAAATAGTAGCCTATATATAGCTTTAATATAGCAAAATAAATATTATTGCCTATTACATAGCTAGACTAAAAAAAATAGATAACTTATATTAATTTTTGTAATTAGTTTAAATAAATAGGGTACCTAATGCTATAGTTTTAAATAGTCTAACTAGAGGGCTTATATTATAGTTACTATAAGTTTATAGCTATTAGGCATGTGTGCGAGTGGCAGAGCTAATGGTTATTATTATAATTTATAGATTACTTACCTATGGTGCATTAGATTACTTAAGGGGTCTAGGGTTAATATAAAAGAGACTAATTTTCTCCCCCTTTTATATACTTCCTTTCTCTTATAAATTCCCTTAACCTTATAAGTTACCCCTACTAGCTAAGCAGTAGCTCTCTTACTACTATTATATAGTAGTTACTAACCTTCTTTAGTCTCTAATTATTATTATTACTTACTATTATTTATCTCTATCCTTTATCTTTATCTAGATTATTAGTTTATTCCCTTTTAAATATAATTTCTTTATTTAGTCTATTATAGCTAACTTATAGCTAGTTAACTATATCTAATACTTATATTAGGACTTTACCTCCTCTAGTAGCTCTAGAAAGTTAAGCTACTAGAAAGTCTTCTAAGAAATCTCTTATTAAGTCTCCTTAAAAGCGCTAAGCTTTAAAAATCTTAATATAAGTTTACTATATCCTTATAGCATATCTATTACTAACTTACTACTAGTAAAATAATAGGAAAGAAAATTCTATATATACACTGCTTCTAGTAAGTAGTAATATAAAATATCCTACTAAAAAATAGTAGCTATAATATTCCTAAGTATCTTATTAATAAAAAGACCTTCCCTATAGAATATAATAAATCTATAAGTATAATTTCTTTACTTACTTATTACTTTTATATTACTAATATCTAATAGGCTACTTAATAAAATATACTTATTACTTTTATAATAATAAAAACTATATTATAGTATATCTCTTTTATCTAGAAACTACTTACTTATTACTAATATACTACTAGTGCCTAGCTTAAATTACATAGCTTTATAATAAGCTATTTAAACTTATTAAAGCTACTCCTAAAGGTAGCTACTACTATTAGGATAAAGTAAGTATAATTTTACTACCTAGACACTAGATTACTACTAACTTACTACTAGTTTATTATAAAAGTAAAGAAAAAGCTATAGAATACTATCCTATCTTATAAAAATTCTAATAAGTTTAGATATATCTATTATACCTAAATAATTACTAATATTACTTATAAAGTAAAATATAATAAATATACTATAATAATACTACTAAGTAATACTATAAACCTTAAGATATAGATTAATATTTTAAACTCTCTTTGCTTTATAGCCTAGAATATCCTAATAGTAAGCTCTCTTAATGTATATAGCTAATACTTAACTAACTTACTAGTAGTTTACACTTAATACTACTAATTTGCTTACTTATATTAGTTTTATTAAGCTCCCTAGTAAACTTTAGGTTTATATATATAAAGAGGGGGATTCTAATAATAAAGATACTCCTAGGGCCTTTACTCCCTTAGCTACTATAGCTGCTACTATTACTAAGGAAATAGTAGTTACTATAGCTAACTCTATTATAGAGGAGTAAGTGCTTAGTAGCTATATAATAGATTAAGTAATTTAACTTTATTTTCTAACTTCCTACTATATTAACTTATAAACTATAACTACTTTATAATAACCTTATATTAAATTATAAATTATAAGTACTTTATAATAACCTTATATTAACTTACAAATTATAAGTACTTTGTAATAACCTTGCTATTTAACTATTACTTATAATCTTTAATAATATCCCTTATTATAAAATCCCTCTTTAGTACCTATAAGTTTTCTAATATATTATAGCCTTTTTACTTAACTAGATATTTACATTATCTCCTATTGTAGTAATATAAAATAATTCTCTTAACTTTAAACTCCTATTTATTATCTTTAAGGTTATATTATAATAAGGATATATCTTCTATATTAGTTAGGTCCCCTTTAAAAGGCTTAAGACTAGTAATATTAAATATATTATATAAATAAGTCCTAGGTAGTAACCTTAATTAATACACTAATCTATAACTCCTAATTGCCTTTTTAGATTTATAAGGGCCTAGGTACTTTATAGCTAGCTTTCTACTAGGTTATCTTAGGTTAATGTTTTTTATTAATAATAAAATATAATTACTAACTTTAAACCTTATTAGAGTTCTTTTCTAATTATAATATTTCTTATACTAAGTCTATAAGTTACTTAAAAGCTATTTAATTATAGTGTGATTTTCTCTTAGCGCTAAGACTTTACTTTTAGCTTAATTATTTACTAAAGGGATGTTTATAACTATTTATTATAGACCTCTAGGATTATAACCTTATAACGCCTCCGCTAGTGTGTAGCTATGTGTTATATAATTACTTATGTTATACGTAAATTGCGCTAATAATAAGTTATCTGCCTAATTAGTTTATTTAGTATAAGTAAAAGCCCTTAAATAATGCTCTAAAACTTAGTTTAGATATTCTATCTAGCTATCTATTTAGGGATAAAAAGCAATGCTTAATAGCCGCTTAGTTATAAGAAGGTAATAGAAAGTTATTTAAAAACCACTAGTAAATATAAAACCTTAGTCTATTATAATACTTTCTAGAGCTTTATAGTCTCTAAAAACATATTCTAAGAACATAGTTACTAGCCTATTGCTAGTTAGTTATATTAAAATAGGAATATAAATACTATATTTTATAAAATAGTTAATAATAACTAAAATTATATTATAAGTTTAGTTTAAGTTTTTTACTAGTAAAAGCCTAGTAATAAAATCTATTAATAATTCTTAAAAAGGGTAATTAAGCACTAGCAGCGTAGCTAGCTTGCTATATAGTTTATAATGCCTTAGTTTTAAAGTCTAATAACTTATATCAGTGCTAATATATACCTTTATATCTTTCTTTATTATTAGCTAATAGTATTAGTTTATAACTTAATAAAGAGTCTTACTTACTCCTTAATGCCTAGTAGTAAGGTTATTATAGGTTAGTAGTAAAATTTCTTTTCTTATTCCCTAAGGGATAAAAATATAATTCTTAAATATTAATAGCTTAGAGGGTCCTATAGACTATATCTATAATGCTACTAAATCGCTACTTTTAAGTAACTTCTTTTAACCTATAGTAAAGTTATTACCTTACTACACTTTATATAATAAGACTTAAATTAGGGCTTCTAATTCTAAGCTTCTTTCTAGAAAGCTAGAGTTAAACTTAGAAAAGGTTCTTTAGATAGATTAGATCCTAGCTATAATATCTCTATAAGTAATTAGTTTACTAGATACCTCTAGTCTTATAAGGGAATAGATAAGTAATAAATATAATATAAACTAGGTACTAGTAGTACTACTATAGCTACCTTATTACTTGCTAAAAAAAGTATTAAATAACCCTACTAATATACCTCTTCTAAGTATATCCGGATTATTAGGCTCCTTAAAAATATAGTTAAGTTATAATTTTTTAAAACCCTAGATATTAATAGTATTATTACAGCGTCTTTATAACTAACTATTAGTTATACTAAATAACGTTTTTATAAAACCTATAGCGCTAGTAGTATTACTATAGTGTTCCTATTACTTAGTATTTATAAATTTAGATAAAAAGGTAAGGAGCTATATAGTTATTACTTTTGCTTTCCTTATCTTACTTATAAAATCTAGTTTTCTTAATAGGGGATTAGTAGGATTTAATTTCCCTATATAATATATAATCTTAAAGTTAAATAAATAAAGCTTATTAAGCATAGTTACTTACCTACTAGTAAGCTTAGGCTTTATAGCTAGGTACTTATAGTTTAAATAGTTTATAATAACCTTAATTATATAAGCTAAGTAAGCAAGGTAATATCTCTAGGCCTAAAAAGCCTCTTAAATAGCTAATAATTCGCTATTAGGTATTATATAGTGTAATTTAGTATTAGTTATTTTTCTTAATATAAACGCAACTAAGTGCTTGTAACCTAGCACTAATATCGTAAGTATAGCCCTAATTATATATCTAGATATATCTATCTTTACTCTAAGATATACAAGTGAATTAAAATGCACTAAAATTAGCGCTTCTTAAAATCTTTACTAAAGTTCTCTAAACACTACTAACTTATAGGGTTCTAGGTTAAACATTGCTAGTTACTTCCCTCTAAGGTAATCTATTAATAAAATAATAACTTTACTATACTATTTAATAAAATAGTAATAAAATCCGGTAAAACTAAGAAATAACTAAATATTAAATACGCTATGTAGTATTAGCTATGTTATAATTACTTTAACCTTTACTAGATTTATTATAATACCTCTTAGTAATATCTTAAAGCCTAAGAATTTAACCTCTGTAACTAAAAATTAACACTTTATAAGGTTAATAAAAAGGCTTATATCTCTAAGCCTATATAGGATTTATTTAATATAATCTATATGCTCCTTAACCACGCTACTATATATTAGCGTGTTATCTAGGTAAATAATATAGGTCTTATTAATAAGACCTTTAAGTGTATTATTAATATACTCCTAAAAAGTCACTAGTGCGTTAACTAGTCTAAATAGTATAATAAGATATTTAAAGTGGCTATAGTAATAATAGAAAGCTATCTTTTACTTATTACCTAAGCGAATATATAGCTAGTGGTATGTATCTTTAAGATTAAGGACTGTGAAAATAACTACACTTGCTAATTAATTAAGAATTTTAGTCATAAGAGATAAAGGGGCCTTATCCTTAATTATAATCTTATTTAAGCCTTTATAATCTATATAAAGCCTTAATTTTCCTTCTTTCTTTAGAATAAATAAAATTAGAGCTTTAGCTAGGCTAACTAATTTTCTAATTTACCCTTTAAGCTATATACTTATAAGGTACTTCCTAAGAACTTATAGCTCTCTCTTAGCTAAATTATATATAGGCCCCTAAGGTAGTGTTTTCCCTTCTTCTAATTTAATTATATAAGTATAACCTCCTAGTTTAGGAAGCTTACCCGCTAGCTCTTTAGAAAAAGTATTTATAAACTCCTTATATTTATCTAGAATTATTAGTATAGGACGCTTAGTACTCTTACCCTAATTTAATATAGCTTCTTTACTACTTACGTTTCCTAAAATTAGTATAATTATAATACCTTACTTTTTTTACTATAAGTAAGCATATTCTAGTAATATTATAGTGTCTTTACTATTTATTTATCCTTCTATTACTACTAAGTTCTTTAATTAACCTTTATCCCTTTCTTTTAGAACTATTAGCTTAATCTTTATTACTTTAAATAATAATATAATTACTACTAGTTTTTTCTCCCTATATATTCGCTGCTTTCTATAAGTAAAGGAAAGACACTCTCTAGTTACTAAATACCTCTAGAATCCTTACTCCTAATATATAATTATAGGTAAGTATTCTTTAATCTAGTTTATACCTAGTATTATTCCTTCTTTTATATTAGTAATATAATAGCTAACTTAGTAAAACTTTATAAATCCTATACTATCTTTTACTTTTATTAATTTTTATAAAATTCCTTAATATAGAATCACTTTTTAGCTTATACTCTCTAGTATTTAGTCTAATTATATTACACTCTCCTAATCCTTTTTTATTAATAATTTAGGATAAATTATTAAAAACTATACACTTATATTAAATAGCGCTTATATAGCTAACTACTAGTTATCTTATTATAGAGATACTTATATTCTTATTCTATTATCTATAGGGTATTCTATAGTAAGATTATATTCCTAGGTCTATGCTAATTAAACTAGTATTATATTAGGAGATATAGCTTTATTACTACTCTTATTATATTTCTCTATTATATACTTATTACTTTTATAAGTAAAATAGTCTAGTGCCTAATAAGTTAGTATAGTATATCTAGGCTTTCTATATTTAAAGTATACTAGGGATAATTTTTTCCTTTAATCCTTACTTTATTACTATACCTTATCTATAGGTAATATAAAGCATTGCCTTTTTTTTTATAGTCTTAACTTTTTTTATTACTTTAGCCTAAATTTATTATAACCTTTGCTTTCTTGCCCTAGCCTTATAACTAGCTTTATAATATTAGAAACTCTTAGCTAATTATTTACTTCCTTATAGTATTATTTAAGCTATTTAGAAAGATAGTAATTCTTAGGTATATAGGAATTACCTTAGGTAATTTAGCTTTTACCTTAGTCTAAGCTCTTATAAAGGCTTAAAATAATTAGTTATCCCTTTACCTAAGATTTAGTAGAGTTTTTATTACTTCTAAGTACCTTATATTCTTATCTATTATTCTAGTCTTTAGCTAATTAAGAAAACCTATCTATATAAGTAATATATAATTTATATACCTATCTATAGCTATACAATATATCTATTATCGCTTTGTATTATTAGCTAGGCAGCTACCTATATATACTACCTTAGTTATATTATTCCTAAAGGTATAATAGTCTAATTTAAATAACATATTTAAATCTACTAGGAAATTCTAGAGGTTTTTATATATATCCCCTTTATATATAGGTATTTTTATTTACGTTTTAATAAGACTACTTTACTATATAATTACTACTAAATTGCTATAGACTACTAGTAGAATTATAGTTAAAGTTTAAGGGGTAATTATAGGTCCCTAAGGAGGTCTAGCTAATAATAGATTTGCCTTAATCTCCTTAATTTATACCTTAATTTATAGAATCTCCTATCTTCTTTATATATATAGTAGCTTAGCTTATATAACCTTATAGTATCTCTATAACACTTTATTATTATTATTCGCATTACCTATGCCTTTATCTAGATTAGGGACTAGTGGCATTTCTTATACCCTGTTATTATCTATTATTCTAGACTATAGGGGTCCTATAGGGGTCCTTTATCCTATAACTAATTATCTATACCTTTATTATTACGAGGTACTAGCGTGTTTTATGTAGACCTTTATAGCGTTAGCTATATAATAATCTAGCTAATAGTTTATTTTCCTTAAAGGTTTAGAGATTAATTTATTATAGCTTATACTACTAGGTCTAATATAAATAAAGTAAAGGCTAAGATTTATAGTTACTACTAGAAAGATACTAGCTAGGGCCTAGTGTATAAAGGTTTTAATCTCTAACCTACTATATATAATATATGCTATCCTTAATAAATACCCTACTTAATAAACATGTAGCTATCTTATAGCTAGCTAGCCTCTTTGTTATTAGAGCGGCCTAAAGGTTCTCCGAAGATCCACTATCATGAATGTCCTGTCTCCGACCTCTGCGCTCCTGACAGTTAAGATATAAAGGACCTTCTTATAGAAGGCTATTAAGGCTATAGGTAATCTATGCCTAGTAGTTATAGGATAATAGTTATTATTTTATAGTAAGTTCTTTATAAAAAGAGTATTATAAATAATTAATATAGTAATAGTAAGGTATAGTTTATTATTATTATTATTATCTTTAACTAAATTTAGTAGGAATTACTCTAAAGAAAAGAAGTTTATCTTTATTTTTATATTATAAAGCATAGTAAAGAACATAAAGTGCGCTAGTTTAACTAAAGAGTGCGCTAATTTAACTAAAGTACGCTAAAATATTTAGCGCACTCTTTTTTACTATACTAGTAGTAGAAATATAACTTTTTCTATATAGCTTCCCTTTTCTAGCTATTTAACTAGCCTTGCTAACTTAGTATATTATAAATAGGGGCCTTTAGAGGTATAGTAATTACCTAGGGCGTGCGCTATAAAAACACTAAATAAATATAGGAAAGCCCTATTTTTAACGTAATAGTAGGCCTAAAAATAACGAATTTTACACAACTGCGCCAATTTTTAAACGACTGCGCTGACTTGGATCGCACCCTTAGGTTAGGTCACGATAATCACGCGTTGCGCGTGGCGTTCGCAGACTTTTGGCACCCCACTGTAGAGGCTGCAGAGAAAAATGCCTATAAACACGCAAAAAAACACGCAAAAAAACACGTTTTCTGAAGCCAAAAAAATGGCACGCTTAAAGCGTCGTAATAATAGCTTAGAACCCCTAGTTATTTGTGACGAAAAGGGCACTTATTGTGTGCGAAAGGGCTAATAAAGGCATTCTATTGTCAAATTGGTCCGTTGCAATGATAAGCACCACCTTCGGTGGTTAGAGCCCGGCGATAACCAAAAGAAGTGGGGCGTGGCACGATTAAGTCTCCATAGTAATATTACCCTCCATTACCTAAGCCATTCTCCACCCTAACAGGGTGGCATTAAAACCGCAGTTTTTATGCAATCCCATTATACACACAATATTTACGTTCTGCACGATATGGCGCTGTGGATAGTCTGAGCCTGTGTTGTACTCCGGAAGTCTCTGGTCCGTATTACCTGTAGCGATCCGTTATGTCCGTTGTACTCCTATAAAAACATTTCGCAGCCTCTGTGAATTGCCAGATGCAATTATATTGCTCCCATTCCCAATTCCTGCTTGTAAAGGTTCGTTCTTATAACCAGTTCTTATAGCCAAGTATTACATAGGAAAAAAAGAATGAAATGCGTAAAGCCTTAGTTGTCGGCCACTTCCTCTCCGCTATTGGCTCCTAGCACCTGTTCATCCCGGCCCCCTTCGTCTTCGACATTCTCCTCCTGCCCCTCCCCACCTTCGATTTCCATCTGGTCCCAAAGAGCCTGCATCTCATCGAGGTCCTGCTTGCCTCGGCGGGCCGCGTTCTTGTTAATTCTAGCTAGCATCTCCTTGTGCTTATCGCCAGCAGCCTCGTTAATTGAGGCGACCCCCAGCTTCATGCCCTCTGTTAAGGATATTCACAGCCTCACATCGTAGCCTCAGATATCAGGCATCACTCCTGTCATCTCCCCTCTTTGTTTAATAATGCATCTAATGTATTACGCTTGTTATTACGCTTTATTAAAGGCTTTGTTTAAAGACCTAGATTTATTACTTATAGATTTAAAGCTTATAAGCTTCCCTTTTCCCTCTATTAGATTCCGAATTCTTAGATAGTAATTTTATATTATCTTCTCTTTTACTCTCTCTTTACCTCTATTTATATTACTCTATAGGTTATAAGCCTAGCGCTTATAATTATGCCTTTCCTTCCTTTTTTATTTTTCCCTTTTATCTAACTATTATAGTCTTATATATAATTATATATCTTTTCCTAATATCTTATTAAAGTAAATTACTTAACTTATAGGGTAGTATAAAGACCTTTTTCCCTTACCTAAAAATACTAATAATAACACTATAAAGGTTAAGATTAAATTAATTATAATTTAGCTTCTATACCTAAAAGTTATAAAAAATTTATATAACTAGGAATTAAATATATAACCTTTATAGTATTAATTAATAAGTTATAAGTATAGTATTTATATTACCCTTAATATAAAGTATTATATATTAGGATTTAGTAATAACCTTAAAAAGTTAATCTCTTCTAGGTAAATCTTAGTAAATAGTAAGCTAGGATAAGATATTCCTTATAGAATTGCCTTACGCACTTAAAACTAATAATCTAGATCTATTACTATCTAGGGTAAAGTAGTATATAGTAAAGCAAGTAAAGCAAGTATAGTAAATTCTTAGTAAAGCATTACCCTTTAACTAGGCTAAGGTAAAATATTTTAAAGGTATCTAAGAATACCTCTTACTCTTAACTTTATATCTCTATATATTAGTAGCTATATAGTAATTTAACTAAGGGAGAGCTACTACTATAACTCTTACTTAACTAAATTAATAATAATTAGTATTAAGCTTATATAGTAATAGGAGTATATAAATTCTAATATATAACCCTACCCTTCTTTTCCTTCTAATATAGATAATAATATAGGTGCTTCTAGCATAATCCTAGCTACCTAACTAGATTTAACTAAACTTAATAATATTACTAAGGCATAGTATATAAGGATAGTAGTTATTACTTCTCTTAAGGGAGCTAAGAACTTTAAGGAATAGGAAATCTTAATCTAAATATAAGTCTATATTATATAGCTTATACTATATTTAACGAGAATAACTCTATAGTCTTAAGAGACTAATAAGTATTATATAATTCTCTTTTTTATTATATAGTAAAGCCTCTCCTTATAAGTCTAAAAGAACTTAATATATATAAAGTAAACTAATACTATACTAGTTACTAAAATAATATAATTAATTAAAAGTAATTATAGCTTTAAGGCTAACTTAGCTATTATTAAGCTACTATAATAGTTCTCTTAATTAAAGAGGGCTAATTTCTCTATAACATAAGCTTAGCTAGACTATTACTAGAATCTTTAGAACTAAATCTATAAGATTAAAAAGATCCCTAATATTATTTAGGTATTATAGATAATTAAAGCTATTAAAGGTTTAATACCTAATATATATAACGCTTAGAAGATTAAGGGATTCTCTAAATTAAAGCTTATAAAAGAAAGTATACTTACTTACTTAATATATAAAGCTAATAAGCCTTAGAAGGACTAAAAGGTTAACTTTAATACTTAATAAAAGAATAATAAAGATAATACTAATACTAATATAAAAGGTAAAGGTAAAGGCCTATTAAAGAAGAATAAAACCTCTAAGACTATTAAGCTAGATTACAGTTATTTAATCTCTCTAGGATAACCTATTTATTTAAAGGATAATTACTAGAAGCTTTATCCAGAGAAGAAGCCTAACTTAATAAAGAAGAAAGGTAATATAACTATAACTACTACTATAACTGCCTCTCCTAATATTATTACTATAGGAAGTAATCTCTCTCTTATAGTAATTAACTAGGACTATTCCTTTTAAATAATTATAAATTACCTTATAAAAGATAACTATATTCTTAACACTAGATATAATACTTATATATTTAATATAACTAAATAGTTTACCTATTTAAACACTAATATTAATACTAAACTAATAACAGTAAGTAATAGTAAGTAACTTAAGGTTAAAGGTATTAGCAATATTAAACTCCCTATTAGTAAGGGCTATCTAGAACTCTCTAATACCTAATAGGCACTAAAGGCTAAAGTTAATATAATTTTACTAGGTCTTCTTAAGTAAGGAGAAGTAGTTATAAATAGCTTTAATAATTAATTAATCTCTAAGTCTATATATAGTGTTATTACCTCTTATAAATAGAAGTCTAATATTTCTATATTAATCCTTTAAGAAAAGGAACCTTAATTTAACTTTATAGCCTTATTAAGTAAATCTATTACTAAGAAGGTAGAATTTAGCCTCTTATATAAGAGACTTAGTTACGTAGGGAAAGAATATATTATACTAGCTTATAAAGAAGTAGGAATTATAATTAACCCTGCCTTATTAATTAATTTCTAGTGCTTAACTTACCTTTTATTAAAGGCCCCTTAAATATTTTATTAAGAGGATGCTAATAATATAATTACTTTCCTTTCCTATATATTCTAGGACTTTATTAAATATAAGCCTAAAGGCTTTAAGGGGAAGAAGCATATATTACATATAATTAACGCCTATATACACTTCTACTAGGTAATCCTAACTATTAATAGATTTAGTATAATTAAAGTAATCTAGGCTTAGAAGACTACTATTAAAAATATAAGCAGCGGATTTACTATTAAATGCTTTTATATAGATAACGCTACTAAATTCCTTAGTAAGAAGTTTAAACTCTTCTATTAGAAAGAGGGAATTATCCTTTAAACTAGAGCTCTATATATCCTTACTTATTAAGGCCTTATTAAATATGCTAGTTAAACCCTTATAGAAATAGTATAATCCTTAATAATTAAAGCTAAATTACTAGAGCTTCTCTAGCTATATATAATAAAGTATATAGCTAAAATTACTAATCTCTTGCTTATATATAGGAATAAGGATAATTAGTCCCCTTAGTAGGCATTATTTAATATCCTAGGCCTTAAAAATAACATATTAATTTAATATCTACATACGTAGGGATATATTATATATATACGCATTCCTAATAAACGTTATATTTAATTATAGAAGATAGCACTATAAGCTAAAAAGGGTTAACTTATTAGTATAAATAGCCCTAAATATTATCTCTATGTCATGGTCTAGCCCTAAGGGCTAATCGCGGGTGTCTGCGCCACCATGTGGGTGATGTGCCTAATCTATCTGCGCCATAGGCAACAAAAGAATACGTATTGTACAAGTCATCATTTACTTGTACAATTAACACCTATATTACTAGGTCTAGGCAAAGCCTAGATTATCACATAGGCCCTTTCCCTAGGTGACCTCCCTTTAGCTAGCAATACCACGTATCCCCTAGGGACCCTCTCCTTGTAAGCCTAGGAAGAGCCCTGTTGTGGCTGCCCTACTAGTGTACATTTTTTTTTCCGTACATCGCAGCCGGCTTGAACCTATGACCTTAGGTGATCTTGTACAAATGTCATAGTCTAGCCCTAAGGG
>JFGW01000527.1:0-12578 GCA_000729825.1 Epichloe sp. AL9924
AGTGGGAAGACAACCTAAAGTCTTTCCCTATTTTAAGTATTATTGCTAGAAAATATCTAGCTATTCCTGCTACTTCTGGTGCTATTGAAAGTTCCTTTAATACTAGGGGTAATATTATCACAAAAAGAAGAACTTCCTTAAAACGTTCTACAATTAAGGAATTAATTCTTTTAAAGAATTAGCAAAAGGAGGATAATATTATGATTAAGCAGTATTCAGAGCTTTATAATTACTATAGCTCTTGTTCAGAGGAATCTAAAGATTCCTCTAAGGAAATCTCTGAAGATTCATCTAATGAATCTTTAGAAGATATTTATTCTGATATAGAATAAGAGTATAATAGGGGTTTTTTCCTAGTTTAGTCTAGTTTTCCCCTAATATACTTTTTTTAACATTATTTATATTCTCTATGATTTCTCTATATTATTACTATTATTACTATTATTACTATTATTACTATTATTACTATTATTACTATTATTACTATTATTACTATTATTACTATTATTACTATTATTACTATTATTACTATTATTACTATTATTACTATTATTACTATTATTACTATTATTACTATTATTACTATTATTACTATTATTACTATTATTACTATTATTACTATTATTACTATTATTACTATTATTACTATTATTACTATTATTACTATTATTACTATTATTACTATTATTACTATTATTACTATTATTACTATTATTACTATTATTATAAGCTATTATAAGCTATTATAAGCTATTATAAGCTATTCTAAGCTATTATAAGCTATTCTAAGCTATTCTAAGCTATTCTAAGCTATTCTAAGCTATTCTAAGCTATTCTAAGCTATTTACTACAAATACTACAAAATACTACAAAATACTACATGTAGTGTAGTGTAGTGAAAAAATTTCCTTGTAGTGTAGTATGTAGTGTAGTGTAGTGTAGTGTAGTGCAAAGCTCTGCTAGTACCTAGTCTATGTTATATTTATTGCTTAGCTATTTTAATTTTCCTATTAGACTAGCTACTACTAAAAGGGGTAGACTAGCATAGGTAGTTACTAGTAAGTAGCAAGGGCGCCCCTTAAAACTATTACTTATCTATTTCCCTATAAGACTAAAGGTATTTAGTAAACTAATTACTTATAGAGATATTATAGCTAGGATTTAATCTATCTAGAGAACCTCTTCTAAGTTTAACTCTAGCTTTCTAGAAAGGAGCTTAGAATTAGAAGCCTTAATTTAAGTCTTATTATATAAAGCGTAGTAAGGTAATAACTTTACTATAGGTTAAAAGAAGTTACTTAAAAGCAGTAATTTAGTAGTATTATAGATATAGTCTATAAGACTCTCTAAGCTATTAATATTTAAGAATTATATTTTTATCCCTTAAGGAATAAGAAAAGAAATTTTACTACTAACCTATAATAACCCTACTACTAGGCATTAAGGAGTAAGTAAGACTCTTTATTAAATCATAAACTAATATTATTAGCTAATAATAAAGAAAGATATAAAGGTATATATTAGCACTTATATAAGTTATTAGACTTTAAAACTAAGGTATTATAAACTATATAGTAAGCTAGCTACGCTACTAGTGCCTAATTACCTTTATTAAGAATTATTAATAGATTTTATTACTAGGCTTCTACTAGTAAAAGACTTAAACTAGACTTATAATATAATTTTAGTTATTATTAACTATTTTATAAAATATAGTATTTATATTCCTATTTTAACGTGACTAACTAGTAATAGGCTAGTAACTATGTTTTTAGAATATATTTTTAGAGACTATAAAGCTCTAGAAGGTATTATAATAGACTAAGGTTTTATATTTACTAGTGGTTTCTAGATAACTTTTTATTACCTTTTTATAACTAAGTGGCTATTAAGCACTGCTTTTTATCCCTAGATAAATAGCTAGATAGAACGTTTAAACTAAGTTTTAGAGCATTATTTAAGGGCTTTTACTTATACTAAATAGACTAATTAGGTAGATAACTTATTATTAGCGTAATTTACATACAATATAAGTAATTATATAACGCATAGCTACACACTAGCAAAGGCGTTATAAGGTTATAATCCTAGAGGTTTGTAATAAGTAGTTATAGATATCCCTTTAGTAAATAATTAAGCTAAAAGTAAAGTCTTAGTGCTAAGAGAAAATCACACTATAATTAAATAGCTTTTAAGTAACTTATAAACTTAGTATAAGAAATATTATAATTAGAAAAGAACTCTAATAAGGTTTAAAGTTAGTAATTATGTTTTATTATTAATAAAGAATATTAACCTAAGATAACCTAGTAAAAAGCTAGCTATAAAGTACCTAGGCCTCTATAAGATTAAAAAGGTAATTAGGAGTTATAGATTAGCGTATTAATTAAGGTTACTACCTAGGACTTATTTATATAATATATTTAATATTACTAGTCTTAAGCCTTTTAAAGGGGACTTAACTAATATAGAAGATATATCCTTATTATAAGATAACCTTAAAGATAATAAATAGGAGTTTAAAGTTAAGAGAATTATTTTATATTACTATAATAGGAGATAATAAAAATATCTAGTTAAGTAAAAAGGCTATAATATATTAGAAAACTTATAGGTACTAAAGAGGGATTTTATAATAAGAGATATTATTAAAGATTATAAATAATAGTTAAATAGTAAGGTTATTATAAAGTACTTATAATTTATAAGTTAATACAAGGTTATTATAAAGTAGTTATAGTTTGTAAGTTAATATAGTAGGAAGTTAGAAAATAAAGTTAAATTACTTAATCTATTATATAGCTACTAAGTACCTACTTCTCTATAATAGAGTTAGCTATAGTAACCGCTATTTCCTTAGTAATAGTAGTAGCTATAGTAGCTAAGGGGGTAGAGGCCCTAGGAGTATCTTTATTATTAGAATCCCTCTCTTTATATATATAGACTTAAAGTTTACTAGGGAGCTTAATAGGACTAATATAAGTAAGTAAATTAGTAATATTAGGTATAAACTACTAGTAAGTTAGTTAAGCATTAGCTATATATATTAAGAAAGCTTACTATTAGGAGGTTTTAGGCTATAAAGTAAAGAGAGTTTAAAATATTAATCTATATCTTAAGGTTTATAGTATTACTTAGTAGCGCTATTATAGTGTATTTATTATATTTTACTTTATAAGTAGTATTAGTAGTTATTTAGGTATAATAGATATATCTATGCTTATTAGAATTTTTATAAGATAAAATAGTATTTTATAGCTTTTTCTTTGCTTTTATAATAGACTAGTAGTAAGTTAGTAGTAATCTAGTATTTAGGTAGTAAAATTATACTTACTTTATCCTAATAGTAGTAGCTATGTTTAGGAGTAGCTTTAATAAGGTTAAATAGCCTATTATAAAGCTATGTAATTTAAGCTAGGCACTAGTAGTATATTAGTAATAAGCAAGTAGTTTTTAGATAAGAGAGATATACTATAATATAGTTTTTATTATTATAAAAGTAATAAGTATATTTTATTAAGTAGCCTATTAGATATTAGTAATATAAAAGCAGTAAGTAAGTAAAGAAGTTATACTTATAGATTTATTATATTCTATAGGGAAGGTCTTTTTATTAATAAGATATTTAGGAATATTATAGCTACTGTTTTTTAGTAAGATATTTTATATTATTACTTACTAGGAGTAGCGTATATATAGAATTTTATTTCCTATTATTCTACTAGTAGTAAGTTAGTAATAAATATACTATAAGGATATAGTAAACTTATATTAAGATTTTTAAAGCTAAGTGCTTTTAAGGAGACTTAGTAGGAGATTTCTTAGAAAACTTTCTAGTAGCTTAACTTTCTAGAGCTACTAAAGGAGGTAAAGTTCTAATATAAGTATTAGATATAGTTAACTAGCTATAAGTTAGCTATAATAGACTAAATAAAGAAATTATATTTAAAAGGGAATAAACTAATAATCTAGATAAAAATAAAGGATAGAGATAAATAATAGTAAGTAATAATAATAATTAAAGACTAAAGAAGGTTAGTAACTACTATATAATAGCAGTAAGAGAGCTACTGCTTAGCTAGTAGGGGTAACTTATAAGGTTAAGGGATATTATAAGAGAAAGGAAGTGTGTAAAAGGGGGAGAAAATTAGTCTCTTTTATATTAACCCTAGACCTCTTAAGTGATCTAACGCACTGCGTGTGAGTGATCTGTGAATTATAATAATAACCATTAGCTTTACCACTTACACGCATACCTAATAGCTATAAACTTATAGTAACTATAATATAAGCCCTCTAGTTAGACTATTTAGAACTATAGTATTAGGTACCCTATTTATTTAAACTAATTACAAAAATTAACATAGGTTATCTATTTTTTTTAGTCTAGCTATATAATAGGTAATAATATTTATTTTATTATATTAAAGCTATATATAGGCAGAGCTTTGCACTACACTACATCTTGTAGTTTTTTTTTTTCTAACAAATAATTCATGTCTAATCTTAGAAAATACATATTAATATAAAACTTGGGTTTTTAGATAGCTAACTTAAAAACTACAATGTAGTTATATATAAAAGTGGGTCTAAAAGTGGGTCCTAAAGCCGCCAATTGGAGAAACTACATTTCACTACATTTTAGCACTAAAAAAACACTACAAATGTAGTATTTCTAATTTGTGGGGCCTTGACCCACTTTCGGACCCACATTTATATATAGTATTTTTCTTAGAATTTTACTTTATAGGATCACGTGATTTCTAGGATAATACCTTCAATAACTAGCTAGATATAAAATAAAATAAAAAAACTACAAAAAAAACTACACTACACGAGTGTAAAGCTCTGTATATAGGCTACTATTTAGACATTACTACCTATAATAAGGGGGGTTATTTATAATTAGTAGTATTATTATTATTGTTTTTTTACCTATATATCTAAATATAAGGTTCCTTATCTTATTTTCTTTATAAGCTCTATTATAGTGTCTATGCCCTAAGTAAGTAGCTCTTTTTATAATTAAGGTTAATTATATATTAAGGGGGTATTATATTAGGAGCATAGAGGATAGAGATAGGATGTTTATAATAGTAAATCTTTAGAGAACCTTTAGGCCACTTTAATAATAAAGAGGCTAGCTAGCTATAAGATAGCTATATATTTATTAAGTAAGGTATTTATTAAGGATAGCGTACATTATATATAGTAGGTTAGAGATTAAAACCTTTATGCACTAGGCCCTAGCTAGGATCTTTCTAGTGGCAACTGCGAATCTTAGCCTTCACTTCGTTTATATCAGACCCTGCGGTACAAGCCGTGACACCTATACCCTTGCTAAGGAACGCTATTAGCGTAAAAACGCTTATAATAACCCCCCCCTTTCTTAATTACTTTTTACTATAGTGGAAATTTAGTGCTAAAGCGCGCGCGCACTAGAGTAAAACTAGGTACCTTAATTTTTTATAGCTAAATTAAAATATACCCTTTTAGGACTATTATTTATCTACATATTACCCTATTATAATTTAAATTAGTTAAGTGCCTCTATATCTTATATGCTTTCTAATAGTTCCTAAGTTAGCTAAACATACCCTTTTTACTTAACTAAGATATTTTAGTTTAATCCTTAACCTAGCGTGTTTTTAGCTATAAGAATTTCCTTTACCTAATACTCTAAGAGATTATTATTAGTATTTATTATAATAAGTTCTAGTAGTGGCTGTTTATTAGCTAGTTTCTAGTTTAGTAAGGGGTTATTTACTATATACTACACTAGATTAACATAAAAGATAGGATATAGTCCCCTTAGAATATCTAGTTTAATAGTTAAAGGCATAGGGACCTTAAGCACCTTATACTTAGCTATAACCTAGTCTAACTTCTTATATAGTTAGTTTATTTTAATATTACATAGACTAAGCCACACGTAGTCCCTAACCTAGAATCGCTTTACTAGCCTATAGCTACTATTTATTTTCTCCTATTACTACTACTAAATAAAAGCTATTATAGCCTATATTAAATCTATACTATCCTTTAGGTATTATAAGAAGGCCTAAGCCCTTCCCTTTACTAATATTATAGATAGTCCTATAGTAAATAACTCCTAAATCGCAGGTATATTAAACCTATGTAGGGCTATATTTACGCTTACTCTAGTTACTAATAAGTCCCTATTATTTAATACTAGTTAATAGGCTAGTAAATAGTCTAGCTATTTAAACTAGGAGAAAGATAGCATTACTTATAAAACCGCTTATACCTCCTAGTTAGCCCTCTCTATGCTACTATCTATTTATAGGTAGTGTAATATAAAAAGTAATTATTATATACTAACTCCCCTATAGAGTTTAGTCTAGAAATTACTAAGCTAATCTAACCTATAGTCTATAATAATTTATATAAGAAACCTATAGAAGCGCCACTAGTAATGCTTAAATTATTCTATATATACCTTAGTTACTATTAATATTATTACCTCTAACTAAACATACTTAGATAGCTAATCTATAATAACTATTAGGAACCATAGCTACTCTTAACCCTAGGCTAGAAAGTTAGTTATAAAGTTAATAGATATTTATAACTAGTACCTGTCTAGTAGTGGGATTAGTTTTAATAAGCTTTATTATAGTTACTAGCTCTTCCTCCCTTTATAATAGTAGTAGTTTTATATAAAATAAGCTATATCCTATAATATGCTATCCTAATAGAAGTCCCTTTAAAGCGCCTTAAAAGTTATATTTTACCTTAGGTAACCTAATAAGGGTAAGTTATAAACCTATTATATTAATGTTGTAATTAGTGGTTCCTATTTAGGAACCTATATTTGCCCTTAGAATTAAAGCGCCCCTTTTATGCTAATCTAATAGTCTATAATTTGCTCTCTTGTGTTAGTAGTATTTAGGAACTTCCTAGCCCCTATTACCACTATGTTAACCTATAACTTATAAGCTTTATCCTAGGTTATAGACTAGTCCTATAGGGATTAGAGGTGTTTATTTGTAAATAATAACTTACTAGTAAGAAGACTCCTTAATAGGGCTAAACTAGTATTTATAATAACTCTCTCTATTACTATAATAGGCTTAAGGCAAATATATAGTTATTCTCTCTTAAAGCTAAATTTTATAGGGCTTATTATAAATTAAATAATTAAGGCTTTTACTCTATCTATTTCTAGCCTATCTAGATAATGTTATAATAGTATATCTAGTTATTTCGCTTATATACCTAGCTGTTAAGAACTGGCCTTATGGCTTCTGCTTATAAGCGTTTAAAGTGAGAATATTATTCTTATAGAAGAAGAAAGGAACTACACTAGTAGTTACATAGCGCCTAGATTTATAGTAACTTATGCGTAGCCTATATGTAGTCTGCGTGTAGCCTTAACCTAGCTATATATAGTCCGCGTACTTTCTAGAGCTAGACTTAACCTAAGCTTATAGCTTAAGTCTATAATATACCCCCTTACTTACCTCTCCCTTCTCCCTTTTAGTTAAAAATAAGTAAGTAATAAGATTATAGTCTCCCTATATATAGGAACTAACCTTAGTATAAGTAAAGACTATATCCTATTAAGTAAGGTACCCTTTAGTGTAAGTAAAGACTATACCCCCTTAAGTAATGTGTGCTATAGGGCTATAAGTCCTTTATATAGGCTATAAAATTTTTTTAGCGTAGGTTTACCTTACTCTAACCTTCTCTATTATATAGGTAAATTTACTTTACTCTAACCTTACCTCTAAAAACACTAGCTTACCCTATTTTTATACCTATTACTAGCTATCTTTATACCTTACTTACTCCCTTACCTTTATAGCTATTTTATAATCTTACCTTTGCCTATAAAATCCTAACTTTACCTTAAGTAATGCCCTTATTACTAACTAGCTATTAGATAATTATATAATATATTACCCCTATCTATTCCTAGCCTACCTTTTAAAAGTAAATAATACTTACTCTAGCTAGAGCTAGACCCTATGCCCTTAGAAATATAAATATTCCTATCCCCCCCTTATAATTCTAAGCTCTTATAACCTATTATTATTATAATATCTCCTTATATATCCTTCTTATCCCCTCTTCTTAAGCCTAAATAATTATTTATCCCCCTTTTTATTCTCTTTTTACCTTTACTATATTTAATCTTATTATTATCCTAGCCCTTACTAGCGCTACCTTACCTCCCTTACCTCCTTCTCCTTCTCCTAGCCTAAGTAAGGGCACTTACCTTAGTAAGTATATCTTAGAAGGTAACTTAAATAATAAGGCTCTCTTTAATAGTAAAGAGTATAAGTTCCCTTATAGCCCTTATATAAATAACCTTTATACTAAAGGAAAATATATATATACCTTAGGTATAAACTAGGCCTATACCCCTTACTAAGTTACCTATTATTTATATATCTAGGAGATATACCTCTATAGCACTAACTTAAAACTCTATTATATATTTAAGTATCTTAAGAACCTTTTAGCTACTAGATAAGCTATTAAAACCCTAGCTATAAAGCAGACTATATTTATTAAGGGATAATACGCTATCCTAATAAAAAGCTTTATTTATTACTAAAAGTAATTTAATAGTATATTAGCTATAGCTTAAATTAATCTAGCTAAGGCCTAACCTCTAGCCTTCTCTCCTATAGGTACTACCTATGCCTAGGTAGTATCTAAGGTATAGTAACTTATACTTACTAACACTACCCCTACCTACTAGAGCTATAATAACCTAGCTACTAAATTTTTTTATAGTATATAAACTATAAATAATAACTTAACCTAGTTAATCTCTATATAGGAGTAAGGTAATGCCTAGGTATAATAAATATTAGCTAATACCTATATCCTAGCTAAAAATATAGTAGTATTAGCTTATACTATAAAGAAGGAATGCTAATACTATAAAGGAAATAGTAGTAGCCCCCCCCTTTTCTAATTAATTTTTATTTAGGTAGAAACTTAGCGCTAAAGTGCATATATATTAAAGGGAAACTAGTTATATTAATTTTCCATAGCTAAATTAAATTACACCCTTTTAGGGCTATTATTTATCTATATATTACCCTATTATAACTTAAATTAATTAAGTGCCTCTATATCTTATAAGCCTTCTAATAGTTCCTATATTAGCTAGATATAGCCTTTTTATTTAACTAAGATATTCTAGTTTAAACCTTAACCTAGTATATTCTTAGCTACTAAAATTTCCTTTACCTAAAACTCTAAGAGATTATTATTAGTATCTATTATAACTAAGTCTAGTAGCAGTTATTTATTAGCTAGTTTCTAACTTAGTAAAGGATTACTTACTATATACTATACTAGGTTAATATAAAAGATAGGGTATAGTCCCCTTAGGATATTTAGTTTAATAGTTAAAGGCATAGGGACTTTAAGCACCTTATATTTAGCTATAACCTAGTCTAACTTCTTATAAGGTTAGTTTATTTTAATATTATAAAGACTAAGCTATATGTAGTCCTTAACCTAAAATCACTTTACTAGCCTATAGTTACTATTTATCTCCTCCTATTACCATTACTAAATAAAAGCTATTATAGCCTATATTAAATCTATGCTATCCTTTAGGTGCTATAAGAAGGCCTAAGCCCTTCCCTTTACTAATATTATAAATAGTCCTATAGTAAATAACTCCTAAATTATAAGTATATTAAACCTATATAGGGCTATATTTACGCTTACTCTAGTTACTAATAAGTCCCTATTATTTAATACTAGTTAATAGGCTAGTAAGTAGTTTAGCTATTTAAACTAGGAGAAAGATAGTATTACACGTAGAATAGCTTATACCTCCTAGTTAGCCCTCTCTATACTACTATCTATTTATAGGTAGTGTAATGTAAAAAGTAATTATTATATGCCTACTCCCTTATAGAGTTTAGTCTAGAAATTACTAAGCTAATCTAACCTATAGTCTATAATAATCTATATAAGAAACCTATAGAAGCACTACTAGTAATACTTAAATTATTTTATATATGCCTTAGCTACTATTAATATTATTACCTCTAACTAAATATACTTAGATAGCTAATCTATAATAACTATTAGGAACCTTAGCTACTCCTAACCCTAGGCTAGAAGGTTAGTTATAAAGTTAATAGATATTTGTAACTAGTACTTATCTAGTAGTGGGATTAGTTTTAATAAGCCTTATTATAGTTACTAGCTCTTCCTCCCTCTATAATAGTAGTAGTTCTATATAAAATAAGCTATATCTTATAATATACTATCCTAATAGAAGTCCCTTTAAAGCGCCTTAAAAGTTATATTCCGCCCTAGGTAACCTAATAAGGGTAAGTTATAAATCTGTTATATTAATATTATAGTTAGTGGTTCCTATTTAGGAACCTATATTTGCCCTTAGAATTAAAGCGCCCCTTTTACGCTAATCTAATAGTCTGTGATCTACTCTCTTATATTAGTAGTATCTAGGAACTTCCTAGCCCCTATTACTACTACATTAACCTATAACCTATAAGCTTTATCCTAGGTTATAGACTAGTCCTATAGGGATTAGAGGTGTTTATCTATAAATAATAACTTACTAGTAGGAAGACTCCTTAATAGGGCTAAACTAGTATCTATAATAACCCCCTCTATTACTATAATAGGCTTAAGGCAAATATATAGTTATCCCCTCTTAAAGCTAAATTTCGTAGGGCTTATTATAGATTAAATAATTAAGGTTTTTACTCTATCTATTTCTAGCCTATCTAAATAATATTATAATAGCATATCTAGTTATTTCGCTTATATGCCTAGCCTATATTATAGGTAAAAGTTAAAGAGTGCTAGAGTCTTTGCCTATTATGCCTATTATTCTAATATCTCCCTTAGCGCTATAAAGTACTTAAGGCTTTTATAGTCTATTAATATTATAAATAGTTTACTTACACTCTAAAGCTCTGCTAACTACGCCTTAAGGTAGGAAATAATTACTAGTAGTTCCTTATTATAAATAGTATAATTCTATTAAGTAGCCTATAATTAAGCTAAATAGTAGGCTACTAGGTGTAAGATACTATTATTACTAAACTAAGAGAGATAACCCCCTAATACTATACTAGAATAATCTACCTTTACTAATATGTCTTTCTTAGGATCCTATTAAGTTAGGATTAGGTATAATATAAAGGCTACCTTTAATACCTTAAAAGCCTTATTATACTTCTCTATCTAGTAAAATAAGGCTCCTTTCTTTATTAAGTTAATTAGAGGGCTTGCTAAGTCTAAGAACTTTAGTATAAAATCATAGTAAAAGTTAGTAAATCTAAGAAACCTATAAACTCCGCGGACCCTTATTAGCGCCTCCTAATCCTAAATTACTATAATCTTCTCCCTATCTAGGCAGATTACCTTCCCTACCTAGATAATAAACCTAAGTGTGAGAACAATAATAGCTAGGCAAGAGGTATGGGGGCTTGGGTATATTAACTAAAGCTTACTAGGTCTAAGTGTGTTATACGTGCGAGTCACTAGCTTATAGCTAGCGGCTTGCTAGTGTTACATAGACCTAGCCCTAGGGTATAGCCTATTCGCGGGGCGCGCTAGTGGTGCGCCTATATTATAAGTAGGGCCTTATAATTATCCCCTTACTTATAGCTAGGCTCCTAAATAGCTTTTACTAGCTTCTATATAGCTATTTACTAACTAGCTACTATATTAAAATAATAATAAATAATAATAGCATTTAAGTATAAATTTGCCTTTAACTCCCTATTATATTATATACTTTTTACCTTTATATCTCTAGTTAACTTTTTAAAACCATTATAATACCTTAAGCTACTATTATATTCCCCTTACTAATTACCTTACTTTTACTATAGACTTAGACTATATTCCCTTAAAGGAATATTCCTATATATATTATTTACGCACTAGATACGCTAACTTTAAGAAAAGCCTGCTATCTAAGCCTAAATTACCCTAGATTAACTATTAATTCCCTATGGAATTATTTACTACTACTATAATAGTAAAATATTTAAAACGCTGTATTTAATATTATAAGCATAGTAACACTTATAATACTATATATATACTACTATTCCTATGTCTTTTAGTCCCTTATTACTAATATCTCTATATAGGCTATAGCTACTATAAAAGGTAACTTTTTAGATCTTTTAGCCCTAATAGACTAGGCATAAACCCTTATAGTTACCCTTAGTAGCTTATATAAGGAAGACCTAGAGAACTAAATATTCTCTAAGGTAACTTACTTTAGTTTCACTAGGGCTTATCTAAATTTAATACTAGGGTTTAATTATGCTAATATAGCACACTATATTATGTTTAGCCTTACTAGGGCTATAAAGGTCTATTAAGGTCTATCTCTTCCTTACTTATATACTAGTCTTTTGCTTACTTCTTAGAGTAAGAGGCGTTAATTTTATATAACTAGTATATTATTTCTTACTAGTAACTTTCTATTACTATATTTCTAGCTCTTATCCTAGGGGTAGTAAGTACTGTTAAAAATAAGACCTATTTTTAGCCCTTTTCTAGTCAAAGGACCTTTTTATTACTAGCTTGCA
>JFGW01000528.1:0-12400 GCA_000729825.1 Epichloe sp. AL9924
GTTATTATAATTAGTAAAGAGGTATAATAAAAACATTAATTAAGTAGCTAAGGTTATTTAAAAGATAGTTAAAATTAAGGAATTAGGTAATAATAATAATAATAATTATATAAGTAAAGCATTAGATTAAGATATAAAGTAAAAGAAGCGTAAATAAGCAATAAAAGAGTTAATTAAAGATGATTATATAAGAGCTATAAGGAGAGAGTAGTTAAAGTAAGTAAAAGTAAAGTTAAAAGGTAATAGATTTATTAGTATACTAAATAAAGAAAGTATTAAGGTAATAAGAGTTAATCTAATATAGTTAAGGGTAGAATCTTCTAAACTAGAATTAGAATTACCTAAACTAGGATTAGAACCTAAACTTAATAAGGATAGCGGTTTTAAAAGCAAAAATAATAAGAATATTAGTAAGATACCTATAGAATTTCTTATTAGACTATTATAGGTTTATACGTAAATAGTAGAGCTTAACTTTAAGCTATAATATCTTAGATTTAGAAAGCTAGGATCTAGAATTAACACTTAAATACTAATACCTAATATTAGCGTAGTAGTATATAAGAGAGTAAGGGAGGAGTTTAATGTTATATATAAAGGAAAAAGTATTAAAGGAGTTAACTTTAGTAAATTTAGATATACTATATTAGGTTATAAAAATAGTAATTAGGATATTAAATATGTAATTTAGGCCTACGCACACGAATTTGCCCTTAAAGGGGCTATAATAGTATTTAGCGGATTAGAAGTTAACTTAAAGGATATATATTTTATATTATAGTAAAATATAATTATATAAATTTTTGCTATATTTAAAGAGTAAAAGGCTATATTAATTATAAAGTAAGTAGTAGTAAAATAGGTAGGAAAGATAGTACTTTAGCCTATAGTTAATCTAATAGAGTGTAAAGTAACTAGAAGAGTAAAGAATTAGGTAAAACTAGTAGTAGTAGCTTTTTATAATAGTATAATAGTTAAATATAGATAGTAAATAGCTACTTATAATAGTATGTTATCTTTACTACTATAAGCTAACCTTTTAGCTCTTTATTTTATAAGTAAATATAGCGTAGTAAATACTATAATTATAGGTATGTTAGCTAGTATTAGATAGGTGGATTTACTTTGTATTAGTATAGAAAAGGAGTTAGTATAGAGATTATCTAAATCTGAGTAAGATAAAGAGAGAATTTAACTATATAAGAAAAGTAAGATTAATAATCTAGTTAATTAAGTTAATAACTTAGTTAATTAAGTTAGTAAAGTAAAAAAGGACTTTAATGTAATTAAGGAGTAAGTAAAGATAGTATATATAGTTACTAAAGATATAGTAAAGGATATTTATAATTTAGTGGAATTAATAGAAAAGGAGTTAGAAAGCTTTAGGAATAAGTTTAAATAAATTATAGATATATTAATAGCCTAGAAAGAGAAGATCTTAAACTTTAAGTTAGGTAGAATATTAATTAATGTTAATAAATAACTTAAGGCTTTAAAATAGGATATAGTTAAGAGAACTAAATTTAAAAGGAAGATAGTAAAATTAGCTTTTATAGTAATAGGAATATTAAAAGAAATATAAGCTTAGGATATAAAGATTAAGAACCTTATAAATAAGTAAAAAAGGTTTAAGGAGGATAGTAAGAAAATAAATTTAGCTCTAGTAAGGCTAATTCTAGTAATTAGAACCCTAGAAACATAAAATTAGGCAACCCTAGCTCTAGAGACACTAGCGCGGACACTAGTTCTAGTAATACTATTTTTAGGTAAAACTAATAATTATTAAGGTAAATTACATTAGGGAATACTAAAAATAGGCAATAAGTAACCTTATAGTAGGATAGGACCTTTAGTAATACTAAGTAAGAAGCCTAAATTACTAGGAAAGCCTAGTCTAAAGATAGCTTAGATAGATATTTAAAATATAATACTAGATATGCTTATAGCATAGGAAACAAGTGAAATATCGCTAGTATTATTAGAAAAAAGACAATAAGGATATTAAGACAGACATTACTTATTATGTATATATTAATTACTAAGGTAACTAAGCTATGAATTAAGGAGGATAAATTTACTAGATTACTAGATTAAAGGAATAAATTTGGATATTAAGGCATAGAGTGTCAGGAGCGCAGAGGTCGGAGACAGGACGTTTATAATAGTAAATCTTTGGAGAACCTTTAGGCTACTCTAATAATAAAGAGGCTAGCTAGCTATAAGATAGCTATGTGTTTGTTAAGCGAGGTATTTATTAAGAATAGCGTATATTATATATAGTAGGTTAGAGATTAAAACCTTTATATACTAGGCCCTAGCTAGTATCTTTCTAGTAGTAACTATAAATCTTAGCCTTTACTTTATTTATATTATACCCTATAGTATAAGCTATAATAAATTAATCTCTTAACCTTTAAGGGAAATAAACTATTAGCTAGATTATTATATAGCTAATGCTACAAAGGTCTATATAAAACACGCTAGTACCTTATAACAATAAAGGTATAGATAATTAGTTATAGGATAAAGAACCCCTATAGTCTAGAATAATAGATAATAATAGGGTATAAGAACCACTACTAGTCCCTAATTTAGATAAAGGCATAGGTAATACGGATAATAATAATAAAGCATTATAGAGATACTATAAGGTTATATAAGCTAAGCTACTATATACATAAAGAAAACAGGAGATTCGATAAATTAAGGCGTAAATTAAGGAGATTAAGGTAAATCTATTATTAGCTAGATCTCCTTAGGGACTTATTGTTAAATTCAAAAGAGTGGACCGATCCATCTGCACCTAGGATTACAAAGCCTTATGTATTTTAACACTTATAATTACCCCTTAAACTTTAACTATAGTTCTACTAGTAGTCTATAGTAATTTAGTAGTAATTATATAGTAAAGTAATCTTATTAAAATATAAATAAAAATACCTATATATAAAGGGGATATATATAAGAACCTCTAGAATTTCCTAGTAGATTTAAATATATTATTTAAATTAGACTATTATACCTTTAGGAATAATATAACTAAGGTAGTATATATAGGCAGCTACCTAGCTAATAATATAAAGCAATAATAGATACGTTATATAGCTATAGATAGGCACGTAGATTATATATTACTTATATAGATAGGTTTTCTTAATTAGCTAAAGACTAGAATAATAAATAAGAATATAAGGTACTTAGAAGTAATAAGAACTTTACTAAATCTTAGGTAAAGAGATAACTAATTATTTTAAGCCTTTATAAAAGCTTAGACTAAGGTAAAAGCTAAATTACCTAAGGTAATTCCTATATACCTAAGAATTACTATCTTTCTAAATAGCTTAAATAATACTATAAGGAAGTAAATAATTAGCTAAGAGTTTCTAATATTATGAAGCTAGTTATAAGGCTAGGGTAAGAAAGCAGAGATTATAATAAATTTAGGCTAAAGTAATAAAAAAAGTTAAGACTATAAAAAGAAAAGGTAATACTTTATATTACCTATAAATAAGGTATAGTAATAAAGTAAGGATTAAAGGAAAAAATTATCCCTAGTATACTTTAAATATAGAAAGCCTAAATATACTATACTAACTTATTAGGCACTAGACTATTTTACCTATAAAAGTAATAAGTATATAATAGAGAAATATAATAAAAGTAGTAATAAAGCTATATCTCCTAATATAATACTAGTTTAATTAGTATAAACCTAGGAATATAATCTTACTATAGAATACCTTATAAATAATAGAATAAGAATATAGGTATCTCTATAATAAGATAACTAGTAGTTAGCTATATAAGCACTATTTAATATAAGTATATAGTTTTTAATAATTTATCCTAAATTATTAATAAAAAAGGATTAGAAGAGTGTAATATAATTAGACTAGATACTAGAGAGTATAAGCTAAAAAGTAATTCTATATTAAGGAATTTTATAAAAATTAATAAAAGTAAAAAATAGTATAGGATTTATAAAGTTTTACTAAGTTAGCTACTATATTACTAATATAGAAGAAGGGATAATACTAGGTATAGACTAGATTAGAGAATACTTACTTATAATTATATATTAGAAGTTAGGATTTCAGAGGTATTTAGTAACTAGAGAGTGTCTTTCCTTTACTTATAGAAAGCAGTAAATATATAGGGAGAAAAAACTAGTAGTAGTTATATTATTATTTAGAGTAATAAAGATTAAGCTAATAGTTCTAAAAGAAAGGAATAAAGGTTAATTAGAGAACTTAGTAGTAATAGAAGGATAAATAAATAGTAAAGACACTATAATATTACTAGAATATACTTACTTATAGTAGAAAAAGCAAGGTATTATAATTATACTAATTTTAGGAAATATAAGTAATAAAGAAGCTATGTTAAATTAGGGTAAGAGTACTAAGTATTATATACTAATAATTCTAGATAAATATAAGGAGTTTATAGATATTTTTTCTAAAGAGCTAGTGGGTAAGCTTCCTAAACTAAGAGGTTATACTTATATAATTAAAAAAGAAGAAGGGAAAACACTACCTTAGGGGCCTATATATAATTTAGCTAAGAGAGAGCTATAAGTTCTTAGGGAGTACCTTATAAGTATATAGCTTAAAGGGTAAATTAGAAGATTAGTTAGCCTAGCTAAAGCTTTAATTTTATTTATTCTAAAGAAAGGAGGAAAATTAAGGCTTTATATAGATTATAGGGGCTTAAATAAGATTATAATTAAGGATAAGGCCCCCTTACCTCTTATTGCTAAAATTCTTAATTAATTAGTAGGTATAGTTATTTTTATACTCCTTAATCTTAAAGATATATACTATTAGCTATATATTTACTTAGGTAATAAGTAAAAGATAGCTTTCTATTATTACTATAGCCACTTTAAATATCTTATTATACTATTTAGACTAGTTAATACCCTAGTGACTTTTTAGGAGTATATTAATAATACACTTAGAGGTCTTATTAATAAGACTTATATTATCTACCTAGATAATATACTAATATATAGTAGTGTAGTTAAGGAGTATATAGATTATATTAAACAAATCCTATATAAGCTTAGAGATATAAGCCTTTTTATTAACCTTATAAAGTATTAATTTTTGGTTATAAAGGTTAAATTCTTAGGCTTTAAGGTATTACTAAGAGGTATTATAATAGATCTAGTAAGGGTTAAAGTAATTATAATATAGCTAATACTATATAGTGTATTTATTATTTAGCTATTTCTTAGTTTCACTGGATTTTACTACTATTTTATTAAATAGTATAGTAAAGTTATTATTCTATTAATAGATTACCTTAGAATAAAGTAACTAGTAATATTTAACCTAGAACCCTATAAGTTAGTAGCGTTTAGAGAACTTTAGTAAAGATTTTAGGAAGCGCTAATTTTAGTGTATTTTAACTTACTTATGTTTCTTAGAGTAAAGATAAATATATTTAGACATATAATTAGGGCTATACTTATAATATTAGTGCTAGGTTACTAGCACCTAGTTATATTTATATTAAGGAAAATAACTAATGCTAAATTATACTGTATAACACCTAATAGCGAATTATTAGCTATTTAAGAGGCTTTTTAGGCCTAAAGACACTATCTTACCTATTTAACTTATATAATTAAGGTTATTATAGACTATTTAAATAATAAGTACCTAGCTATAAAGCCTAAGCTTACTAGTAAGTAAGTAACTATACTTAATAAGCTTTATCTATTTAACTTTAAGATTATATATTATATAGAGAAATTAAATCCTACTAATCCCTTATTAAGAAAACTAGATTTTATAAGTAAGATAAGGAAAGCAAAAGTAATAACTATATAGCTTCTTACCTTTTTATTTAAATTTATAAATACTAAGCAATAGGAACACTATAGTAATATTACTAGCGCTATAGGTTTTATAAAAACATTATTTAGTATAACTAATAGTTAGTTATAAAGACACTATAATAATACTATTAATATCTAGGGTTTTAAAAAATTATAACTTAACTATATTTTTAAGAAGCCTAATAATCTAAATATACTTATAAGAGGTATATTAGTAGGGTTATTTAATACTTTTTTTAGTAAGTAATAAGGTAGCTATAGTAGTACTACTAGTACCTAGTCTATATTATATTTATTACTTATTTATTTTAATTTTCCTATTAGACTAGCTACTACCAAAAGGGGTAGACTAGTATAGGTAGTTACTAGTAAGTAGTAAGAGCGCCCCTTAAAACTATTACTTATCTATTCCCCTATAAGACTAGAGGTATTTAGCAAACTAATTACTTATAGAGATATTATAGCTAGGATCTAATTTATCTAAAGAATCTTTTCTAAGTTTAACTCTAGCTTTCTAGAAAGGAGCTTGGAATTAGAAGCCCTAATTTAAGTCTTATTATATAAAGCGTAGTAAGGTAATAAGTTTACTATAGGTTAAAAGAAGTTACTTAAAAGTAGTAATTTAGTAGTATTATAAATATAGTCTATAGGACCCTTTAAGCTATTAATATTTAAGAATTGTGTTTTTATCCCTTAGGGAATAAGAAAAGAAATTTTACTACTAACCTATAATAACCTTACTACTAGGTATTAAGAAGTAAGTAAGACTCTTTATTAAATTATAAACTAATACTATTAGCTAATAATAAAGAAAGATATAAAGGTATATATTAGCACTTATATAAGTTATTAGACTTTAAAACTAAGGCATTATAAACTATATAGTAAGCTAGCTATACTACTAGTGCCTAATTACCCTTTTTAAGAATTATTAATAGATTTTATTACTAGGCTTTTACTAGTAAAAGACTTAAACTAGACTTATAATATAATTTTAGTTATTATTAACTATTTTATAAAATATAGTATTTATATTCCTATTTTAATATAACTAACTAGTAATAGGCTAGTAACTATATTCTTAGAATATATTTTTAGAGACTATAGAGCTTTAGAAGGTATTATAATAGACTAAGGTTCTATATTTACTAGTGGTTTTTAGATAACTTTTTATTACTTTCTTATAACTAAGTGGCTATTAAGCACTGCTTTTTATCCCTAGATAAATAGCTAGATAGAATATTTAAACTAAGTTTTAGAGCATTATTTAAGGGCTTTTACTTATACTAAATACACTAATTAGGCAAATAACTTATTATTAGTGTAATTTACGTATAATATAAGTAATTATATAATGTATAGCTACACACTAGCGGAGGTATTATAAGGTTATAATCCTAGAGATCTATAATAAGTAGTTATAGATATCCCTTTAGTAAATAATTAAGCTAAAAGCAAAGTCTTAGTGCTAAGAGAAAATTATATAATAATTAAATAGCTTTTAAGTAACTTATAGACTTAGTATAAGAAATATTATAATTAGAAAAGAACTCTAATAAGGTTTAAAGTTAGTAATTATATTTTAATATTAATAAAGAATATTAACCTAAGATAACCTAGTAGAAAGCTAGCTATAAAGTACCTAGGCCCCTATAAGATTAAAAAGGTAATTAGGAGTTATAAATTAGTATATTAATTAAGGTTACTACCTAGGACTTATTTATATAATAGATTTAATATTACTAGTCTTAAGCCTTTTAAAGGGAACCTAACTAATATAGAAGATATATCCTTATTATAAGATAACCTTAAAGATAATAAATAGGAGTTTAAAGTTAAGAGAATTATTTTATATTACTATAATAGGAGATAACGCAAATATCTAGTTAAGTAAAAAGGCTATAATATATTAGAAAACTTATGGGTGCTAAAGAGGGATTTTATAATAAGAGATATTATTAAAGATTATAAGCAATAGTTAAATAGCAAGGTTATTATAAAATACTTATAATTTATAAGTTAATATAAGGTTATTATAAAGTAGTTATGGTTTGTAAGTTAATATAGTAGGAAGTTAGAAAATAAAGTTATGTTACTTAAATAATCTATTATATAGCTACTAAGTACTTTGTCAGGCGAAAACAACCACCCAAAAACGACGGATTTGACGATGATAATTAAGCTAACGAAACCGACGAAAATGACAATATTAACGATGTTAACGATTTCAATGACTTTGATGATAGAACCTAGATAACGGGATCTAGGTCTGCGATATTTGCGATCCATCGCGAGGATCTAAGCTACGAGAGGGTTCTGTTTAAGGGACTGTTATCTAGAGACGGGTTATTATAATAGCAAAGGTTTTTAATCCACGCCTAGGATCTAAGCTAGAAGGTCTTGTATTAATGTTAGGTTATCTTATTAATTAAACAATCTAAGCCAAAGGCAACGAAGGGAGAGTTAATTTTCTATGAAAAGGGAGGGAATCTAGGGCTTTTATCTAGCTAGAAGGTCACATGACTAGGGATCTAATATGGCCGAATTAATCCGACAGTCCGATAGATCTAACGAAGCCAAGGTCTAGAGGCCCGAGGTCTTGTGAGAGGTCTAGAGGCCCGAGGTCTTATGAGAGGTCTTAAGAGAGGTCTCAAGAGGTCTCAATCCTAGCCACATAACACCTCCCTAACTGTTTTCTATTCCTAGCCCCTAGGAAAGGGAAAACAGTAACTAAAGAAAATAACAAAAGAGGGGGAAAAGTAGTATAATTATAAGATAAAAAAAATTCGTGATTTTTAGGCCCCCCCCCCCTATTAATTAATTAAAGGGGTTATCTAATAAAGAGGTTATTACTAGTTAGTTAAAGGCATTGTTAGACAGTCTAATTAATTAATCCGTAATAGAAGACCTTTCTGACAGTTAGAGACCTCTTTAATTATCAGAGGAATCATTAGTTAGAGGGATCTTTAGGTTAGAGGGGTTATTAGTGGTCGAAGACCTCGTTAGAAGACCTTCTATTAGTCAGATTCCTCTTTAAAAGTCAGAGGAATTGTCAGTCAGAGAGGTCTTTAACGGTCAGAGGCCTTGTCAGATAGTCAGAGACCTCTTTAGAAGACCTTCTGTACATTAGATTCCTCGTTAAAGTTAGAGGAATCATCAGTTATAGAGGTCTTCAGCGGTTAGAGGTCTCGTTAGACAGTCTAATCAATTAATCCGTAATAAGGGACCTTGTCGATCAGCAGAGACCTCGTTAGAAGACCTTCTAATAGTCAGATTCCTCTTTAAAAGTCAGAGGAATCGTTAGTTAGAGAGGTCTTTAATAGTCAGAGGCCTTGTTAGACGGTCGGATTAATTCGTCTAACAACAGAAGACCTTGTTAGCGGCAGAGACCTCTTTAGAAGACCTTCTGTATATTAGATTCCTCTTCAAAAGTTAGAGGAATCATTAGTTAGAGAGGTCTTAGCAGTTAGAGGTCTCGTTAGACAGTCGGATTAATTAGTCTAACAACAGAAGACCTTATTAGCGGCAGAGACCTCTTCAGAAGACCTTCTATACATCAGATTCCTCGTTAAAGTCAAAGAAATCATTAGTCAGAGAGGTCTTTAGCGGTCAGAGGTCTCGTTAGACGGTTAGATCAATTAATCTATAACAAGGGACCTTTTTAATTAGCAGAGACCTCTTTAGAAGACCTTCTATACATTAGATTCCTCATTAATAGTTAGAGGAATTGTCAGTCAGAGAGGTCTTCAACGGTCAGAGGCCTCGTCAGACAGTCAGATTAATTAATCTATAACAAGGGACCTTTTTAATTAGTAGAGACCTCTTTAGAAGACCTTCTATACATTAGATTCCTCGTTAATAGTCAGAGGAATCGTCAGTTAGAGAGGTCTTCAACGGTCGGAGGCCTCGTCAGACGGTCAGATTAATTAGTCTGACAGAAGACCTGGCTAACGAAGGTTAGGTTAAAGGTCTAATCATAGAAGACCCGATTTATTAAAGGTCAAATTCGAAGGTCTAGATGCTTGCCTCCCTAACGGATAGCTAAGCAAAAACTAGGGTATTAAATCGATTTGAGCTAGGGCAGGTTAGGAGGTCAAAAATCAGGAAAAGAAGGTTGAAATTAGAAGGAAAGGTTAAAGCTGGAAACGAAGGTTAAAGCTAGAAAAGGAAGGTTAAAAGGTTAGAAAGGAAGGGTTTAACCTAGCTAACCTAGGTTAAGAGGAAAAAGGTCGTAACAGTCGCGATCAATTAACCTAACTATCTGACGGTTTTGACGATGTTAGATCAAATAATCGGATTAAAGGGGTTCGATCTAGCTAACCTAGATCGAAGGGAAAAGAGGTAAGGAGTTACTAATAATTATAATAATTATACAAAGGGATAACCAAAGGGGATAACAAGAGAGGCATTATTAGGAGAGGGTTATTATTGGATTTAACTGTAGGAGGTCTAATAGGACTATTCCCTGTTTCTCCACCATTTTTGTTAGGCAAAAACAACCACCTGAAAACGACGGATTTAACGATAATAATAAAGCTGACGAAACCGACGAAAATGACAATATTGACGATGTTAACGATTTTGATAACTTTGATGACAGAACCTAGATAACGGGATCTAGGTCTGCGATATTTGCGATCTATCGCGAGGATCTAAGCTGCGAGAGGGTTCTGTTCAAGGGACTGTTATCTAGAGACAGGTTATTATAATAGCGAAGGTTTTCAATCCACGCCTAGGATCCAAGCTAGAAGGTCTTGTATTAATGTTAGGTCATCTTATTAATTAAATAATCCAAGCCAAAGGCAACGAAGGGAGAGTTAATTTTCTATAAAAAGGGAGGGAATCTAGGGCTTTTATCTAGCTAGAAGGTCATATGACTAGGGATCCGATGTGGCCGAATTGATCCGACGGTCCGATAGATCTAACGAAGCCAAGGTCTAGAGGCCCGAGGTCTTGTGAGAGGTCTCAATCCTAGCTACACAGTACTTACTCCTTTATAATAGAATTAGCTATAGTAACCGCTATTTCCTTAGTAGTAGTAGTAGCTATAGTAGCTAAGGGGGTAGTAGTCTTAGAAGTATCTTTATTATTAGAATCCCTCTCTTTATATATATAAACCTAAAGTTTACTAGGGAGCTTAATAGGACTAATATAAGTAAGTAAATTAGTAGTATTAGGTATAAACTACTAGTAAGTTAGTTAAGTATTAGCTATATATATTAAGAAAGCTTACTATTAGGATATTCTAGGCTATAAAGCAAAGAGAGTTTAAAATATTAATCTATATCTTAAGGTTTATAGTATTACTTAGTAGCGCTATTATAGTATATTTATTATATTTTACTTTATAAGTAGTATTAGTAGTTATTTAGGTATAATAAATATATCTATACTTATTAGAATTTTTATAAGATAGGATAGTATTCTATAGCTTTTTCTTTGCTTTTATAATAGACTAGTAGTAAGTTAGTAATAATCTAGTGTCTAGGTAGTAGAATTATACTTACTTTATTCTAATAGTAGTAGCTACCTTTAGGAGTAGCTTTAATAAGGTTAAATAGCTTGTTATAAAGCTATGTAATTTAAGCTAGGCACTAGTAGTGTATTAGTAATAAGTAAGTAGTTTTTAGATAAGAGAGATATACTATAATATAGTTTTTATTATTATAGAAGCAATAAGTATATTTTATTAAGTAGCCTATTAGATATTAGTAATATAAAAGTAGCAAGTAAGTAAAGAAGTTATACTTATAGATTTATTATATTCTATAGGGAAAGTCTTTTTATTAATAAGATATTTAGGAATATTATAGCTACTATTTTTTAGTAGGATATTCTATATTACTACCCACTAAGAGTAGTGTATATATAGAATTTTCTTTCCTATTATTTTACTAGTAGTAAGTTAGTAATAAATACACTATAAGGATATAGTAAACTTATATTAAGATTTTAGAAGCTAAGCGCTTTTAAGGACACTTAGTAGGAGATTTCTTAGAAGACTTTCTAGTAGCTTAACCTTCTAAAGCTACTAGAGAAGGCAAAGTCCTAATATCAGTATTAGATATAGTTAACTAGCTATAAGTTAGCTATAATAGACTAAATAAAGAAATTATATTTAAAAGGGAATAAACTAATAATCTAGATAAAGATAAAGAATAAAGATAAATAATAGTAAGTAATAATAATAATTAAAGACTAAAGAAGGTTAGTAACTACTATATAATAGTAATAAGAGAGCTATTACTTAGCTAGTAAGGGTAACTTATAAGGTTAAGGGATATTATAAGAGAAAGAAAACTAATAAATTTATTACCTTTTAACTTTACTTTTACTTGCTTTAACTACTCTCTCCTTATAGCTCTTATATAATTATCTTTAATTAACTCTTTTATTGCTTATTTACGCTTCTTTTACTTTATATCTTAATCTAATGCTTTACTTATATAATTATTATTATTATTATTACCTAATTCCTTAATTTTAACTATCTTTTAAATAACCTTAGCTACTTAATTAATGTTTTTATTATACCTCTTTACTAATTATAATAAT
>JFGW01000529.1:0-12121 GCA_000729825.1 Epichloe sp. AL9924
TCTTATTTTTAACAGTAATACAAGACCTATCTTTAAGATAAAGTAGGTTTTTTATAAGGCAACCTCTAGATATATAGTGCGTAAGACCACTAACTATATTAATATCTATTTGAGGAAAATATAGAGCATCTTTTAGTACTAAGGTCCTATATTTATTAGGATTCTTTTAATATAGGACCTTAAAAGCAGCACTACTGTATCCCTTAGAAAAGATAGGACCTCCACTAGTTATAATAGGGTTAGATTCCCCCTTTTTAAAAGAGGTATAATCCTTACAAACCTCCCTAGAATTAACTATATGTATAGTGGAACCTGTATTATATAATAGGGCTTTTTTTATGTCTTTGTAGTGATAATTAAAGCTATTAATAGATGTAATAGCTTGTTTTTTGTTATTATTATCCGAATCACTAGAGCTAGAATTAGAGCTACTATTACTAGAGCTCTTATAACTAGCCTTATGACTGCTAGGTTTCTTGTGCGGATTAAGGTCTCCGTTAGAAAGGTTGTAATTGCCTAGCATAAAAGAACCCTCTATAGGCTCTTTATTATCCTTTTTATCTGATTTTTGACCCTTTTGCTTCTTTTTCTTCTTATTAGAATTAGAAGAGCCCTTATTTTCTTTAGAGCTTTCTTTCTTCTTCTTCTAACCTTTAGGGGCCTTTTCCTTGTCTTTAGCACCCTTTTCTAGGTCTTTAGCCCTATAATTTAGGGCTTTAGATACTGTAGATAATTTATCCCTCTACTTAGCTAGAAGGTCTGCTATTAAAAATTAAAGATTTAGGGTATCTAAGGGAGCCCCTATAGCCCTATTTATACGCATGCTAAATCATTGCCTCTTAGCCTACTAAGGGAAGGTTAATTTTAGGGATTAAAGATATTAATTAACCTAATCTATAGGATTAATTAGGACCCCTGAAATTAATAATCTAGCTAGTAGATTATTAAAGACTGTATTAAAGGCTTCTAAAGTCCCCTTAAAACTATGAAAATTCAGGTTATAAAATTTAGAATATAGGGACTCCCTCTAGATTTTAACGCTATGTGAATACTGCTATATAAGTAAATTATAGGCTTCTTTAGGTGATTTTTGCTAAGTTATAGTGGCTTAGGGGCCTTCCGTATAGCTATCCCTTAGTAACATAAGGATAATAGCTTAGTTAGCGTCCCCTAGCGCCCTAGAAATATCCGGATTATCTAGAAATTTAGGCATGCCTAAAGCTCTAAATTAGATAGCTAGGGCTTGTTTCTATTAATCGAAATTTCTAGCTCCTTTAAGCTTAGCAGTCTCTAGGAAGCTATAAACCCTCTTATTAAATTCCTTAATAATTAAATTATTAAAGGCAGCTTGTATAGAGCTAGATTTAGGGGCCTTATCTTAAATAGGCTGCTAAACTTGCTTCTAACTAGTAGGCTTAGTAGCTTCCACACTTTCTATGCCTTTATTATTAATAACTATAGTTAAAGCCTCTAGCTTCTGTAATAATAGATTGATAGCATCTTGTTGCTTAATAACTTGCTCTTTTAGCTAGTTATTTAGAACCTCTTGCGCACTAAGATTAGGGGCTAAAGGCCCCTGACCTTATTAATTGGTATCTATCTTCTAATTTTATAGAAGGGAAGTCTTCTATAACCTACTAATTTTCCTTTTTATAGAAGGGAAAGCTTCTGTATTGCTCGCGCGCTTCCTGTTTTATAGAAGGGAAGTCTTCTGTAATTATAATAATTCCTTTTTAATAGAAGGGAATAGCTTCTATCTCATAGGTCTTTCCTTTTTTATAGAAGGGAAGTCTTCTATAACTATACGTAAAGTGCACTAGAAAGAATTTTATAGTAATAGGCTAGGCTTATAACCTATTAAAATATAGGGAGCTAGTTACTAGCTAGTAATAGCTATATAGGTGGAGCTCTACGGTTAGGGACTAATAGAACCACCACGTTAAATATTTAACGTAACGTAATGGAAGGTTATGGTAGTTATTAACTAATAGAATTTAATCTAGATAACTTTTACAATATCTTATATACTAATAGAATTAATTTTAGTGACGTTGTATAGGCAATGTGGCTATTAGATTAAGAGGCCTAGCTATCTAGCTAGATTAAAAAGATCTTCTTCCTCTTATATACCTACTAACTATATTAGTAAATCTAGGCCACTAGAGAGGTCTTAAGAGCCACTTTTGATTTTCCGCAAAATTCATTTATATATAAAATCCAAAAAATCAACTCACCACTATACAAACTAGTAACCTATATATACTAACTTTTAGTTTAAAAAATATTCTTATATAAAAAGAAAGCCCTGTCTTCTAGCTTTAATTTGCTATATATAAAACTTTTGTATAACCTCTAGTTAAAGCGAAAATCGCTATTAAAGATAGCTATAGGGTAACCTATATATAGGGTAACCTACTTATGTTACCCTAGCTTACCTAATTACTAGTGGCATGGTTATAGCTACGCTTACAGCCACAACGCAATTAAATAATCTATAATTAATTAGAATTAGTTATCCACACGGTTAGTTACAACTATTAACAGCTATAACGTGGCCATTAACGGTCACCTACGCGACTATTAACAGCTATAGTATAGCTATTAGGCTTGCTATGTAAGCTAGTAATAAAAAGGTCCTTTAACTAGAAAGGGCTAAAAATAGGTCTTATTTTTAACACTAATACTACCCTTACTTACTAGGGCTATAATAACCTAGTAGCTAAATTTTTCTATAGTATATATACTATAAATAATAACTTAACCTAGTTAATCTCTATATAGAAGTAAGGTAATGCCTAGGTATAATAAATATTAGCTAATACCTATATCCTAGCTAAAAATATAGTAATATTAGCCTATAATATAAAGAAGAAATACTAATACTATAAAGGAAATAGTAATAGCCTTTTCTTTTTCTAATTAATTTTTATTTAGTCAAAAACTTAGTGCTAAAGTGTATATATACTAAAGAGAAACTAAGTATATTAATTTTTTATAGCTAAATTAAATTACACCCTTTTAGGGCTATTATTTATCTATATATCGCCCTATTATAACTTAAATTAATTAAGTATCTCTATATCTTATAAGCTTTCTAATAGTTTCTAAGTTAGCTATATATAGCCTTTTTATTTAACTAAGATATTCTAGTTTAAACCTTAACTTAGTATATTCTTAGCTACTAAAATTTCCTTTACCTAAAACTATAAGAGATTAATATTAGTATCTATTATAATAAGTTCTAGTAGTAGTTATTTATTAGCTAGTTTTTAACTTAATAAAGGGTTACTTACTATATACTATACTAGGTTAATATAAAAGATAAGGTATAGTCCCCTTAGAATATTTAGTTTAATAGTTAAAGGTATAAGGACTTTAAGCACCTTATATTTAGCTATAACTTAGTTTAACTTCTTATAAGGTTAGTTTATTTTAATATTATAAAGACTAAGCTATATATAGTCCTTAACCTAGAACTACTTTACTAGCCTATAGCTAATATTTATTTTCTTCTATTACTACTACTAAATAAAAGCTATTATAGCCTATATTAAATCTATACTATTCTTTAGGTACTATAAAAAGGCTTAGGCCCTTCTCTTTACTAAAGTTATAGATAGCCTAGTTAAGGATAACTCCTAAATTACTAGTATATTTAAACTATATAGAGCTATGTTTGCGCTTAGACCTATTACTAAAAAGTCCCTATTATTTAATACTAGTTAGTAAGCTAGTAAGTAATCTAGCTACTTAAACTAAGAGAAACATAGTATTACTTATAGTACTACTTATACTTCCTAGTTAGCCCTTTCTATACTACTATCTATCTATAGGTAGTGTGAAGTAAAATGTAACTATTATATGCCTATCTTCCTATAAAGCTTAGTCTAAAAGTTACTAAGCTAATCTAACCTATAGTCTATAATAATTTATATAAGGAACCTATAAAAACACCACTAGTAATGTTTAAATTACTTCGCATATGCCTTAGCTACTATTAATATTATTACCTCTAACTAAATATACTTAGATAGGTAATCTATAATAACTATTAGGAACTATAGGTAGTCTTAATCCTAGGCTAGAAGGTTAGTTATAAAGTTAATAGATATTTATAACTAGTATTTATTAGGTAGTGAAATTAGCTTTAGTAAGCCTTATTATAGTTATTAGCTTTTCTACCCTTTATAATAGTAATAGTTCTATATAAATTAAGCTATATCTTATAATATACTATCCTAATAGAAGTCTCTTTAAAGTGCCTTAAAGGTTGTATTCTAGCCTAGGTAACCTAATAAGGGTAAATTATAAACCTATTATATTAATATTATAGTTAATAGTTCTTATTTAGGAACCTATATTTACCCCTCGAATTAAAGCGTGTCTTTTGCACTAATTTAATAGTCTATAATCTGCTTTTTAGTGTTAGTAGTATCTACAAACTTCCTAGCCCCTATTACTACTATATTAACCTATAACTTATACACCTTATCCTAGGTTATAGACTAGTCCTATAGGGACTAAAGGTGTTTATTTATAAACATTAACTTACTAGTAAGGGGACTACTTAATAAGACCTAGCTATTAACTATAATAGCTCCCTCTATTATTAAAATAAGCTTAAGGCAAATATATAGATATCCCCTCTTAAAGCTAAATTTTATTAGCCTAGTTATAGACTAAACCATTAAGGTTTTAACTTTCTTTATTTTTAGCCTATCTAGATAATATTATAATAATATATTAGGTTATTCTACCTATATACCTAGCCTATATTATAGGTAAAAATTAAAGAGTGCTAAAGTCTTAGCTTATTATACCTATTATTTTATTATCTTCCTTTGTGCTATAAAGTATTTTAGGTTCTTGTTAGTACCGTCAAGGCTGTTGCAACGTTATGCACTAGTGCACAAAGGGTCTAATTCAAAGGTATATTAGTAGTTAATTCTTTAAGCTATCTAGAGGGCTGCGTAGCTAAAGGAAAAGGGATCATAAGTCACGTGCGTGCCTCGCGTATAGGTATAGCTAATTATAGGGCAGCATTGCCACACATGCTCCACTTCCCCTAGTAGTTAACCTAGCGTTAACCTAGATATTATAACACTAGTAACTTCTCTTTTTAGAAAGGAAAGTAAGGCAAAGTAAATATAATTATTAAATAAGGAAAGAAGTAAGTCTAAACTATATATAACCTACTTATAGGCCTATTAAAGGAAAAGTAAGCCTAGATATTAAATCTAAGGCTCTTATTAGTTATTAATATAAGGGATTAGAAGGAGAGGTTAATCCGCAAATTAGAAAGAGGTCTAGCTTAAGAGCTCTAAAGGGCTTAAAAAACGCAATAAAAACAGAAATAAACACAAGTAAATCTAATTAGTAAATATAAGCCTCTTATTAGCCTAGGCAATAGTTAACCTAGACTTTTTGTTTAGTTTATCTAGTCTCTAGCCTTTTTACCTAGCCTTTAACACAAATTATAGCTTTATTTATATTAATAAAGGTCTTAAGGCTATTATTTAGAGATTCCTTTATTATTATATTAGCAATATTATTATTACTATTAATCCAGCGGACTTTGTAGATCTTGCGGCGTTTATATAACTATTAAAGGGCTATAATGTTAATTATAAGGCGTTTCTCTTTTATAAAGCCTAGCTTTATAAGGCATTTATATAATAAAAAAGAGTCTATATAGATAATTATTAGGATGTAATTAATCTTTAGTTAGTCTATAATTATATATAGAGTTATAGCAATTGCATAGGCTACATTAGCACCTTATACTATTGTGTATAATTTAGAAGTAAGGGTGCTATAGGTTATATGCTTACTCTTTATTAAGCTATATATAATAATATTACCTTTTAAGGTAAATATATTATCTTTTACCTCTTTATTACTAATAATAATTACATATCCTATCTAAGAACTTAGATCTTTATTATTAGCAAGAGATCTATTTATAAACACAAATAACTTCGCGCTCTTAAGGTCTAGAGAGATATAACGTAGACCTCATTCTTAATGTTAGATTTGCTAATTAAGGTATTTATTTAATTAAGTTATATTATTAGTAGTTAGTTCTTAGTGTTGCGTAGTAATTAATAGGTTATAGCGGGCTTTAGGTTAGCAAATAGTTATAATATAACTCCCTTATGCTTATTGTTTAATATAATCTTATTTTATAGTTAGTAACTTTAGGTTAATTTGCTTAATCTTCTTACTTTAACCTTTCTAACGCAGTTCTATTAAATTATTAGCGTTCTACGTAAGGATATAACTATTAAAGATAGGGGGATTTTTAGCTAATAGCTTCTGCTTTAGTTTTGCTAAGAAATTCGCCTTCTTAAGTTCTCTCTCTTTCAGATTATAGAAATCCTAGTTACTAAGGCCTAGTATATTATCTATCTGCATTCTAACTACTCTAAAGAGGTTATTATCTTTTAAAGCGGTAATTAATAAGCATAGGTTATAGGTTAAGGTTATTATATTAAGATAGTCTCTATAATAATAGAAGTAATTTATAAACCAGTAAGTTCCTGCTTCTATAATTCTATATAAAGGCTTAATAACTTCTATTATAGTTCCTTTAGGAAATAAATATGCTATCTATTTAGGCAATATAGCAATAATTAATCTTATAAGCTATGTTTTTAATTACACATACGCTTATGTAATATCTTAAATCCATAGGATAATACCTTTAGATCTAAGCAATAGTGCTATTATAATAATTAATTATTAACTTAACTATTAGATTATTAGGGATTAGGTTAGAATAAATTCCTTCCCTTTATTATTTATCCCTTAGATTATAAGTTATAACTTTTTATATAGCATAGCTATTCCTTTGCCCTTTACTTCTCTTATTATATAAGATTTAAAGAGTCTCTTATTACTATATTTAGCAGGGTTAAACATTATGAATCTAAACATATTATAGGCTTATAAAGCATTAATCTTAGCTTAATCTAATAACTTAAAGGGCTTGCCTAGGGTTATAATCTTCCCTTCCTAGCATAACTAAAGGGCTAGATCCTAATTAGCTTCTTCCTTTACTATAAGAAATGTTTTGCTTAACTTACTATTAGCTATAATTTCCTCTATTAATACTTCCTCTTAGTCTTTGTTTACTAGGTAATTAGTTATAGTAAATAGAGTATTAATTCCTATAAGGTTAAATTAAACTATAAGCTTCTTTTATAGTTTACTACGCTTTCTTCTAACTTATAGGGCTTTTTTACTTAAAGCTTCTAGGGCAGTTTTCTTAATAGTAGGCTTATTATCTTCTGTAGCCTAGTTATTATCTTTAGGCGCTAATTCTAGGGTTTCTTTAGCTTAGTATAGATTATAATAATATGGTTTTATAACTATTAACTAGAATCTAGTTAGTCCTTAGGGTAATTAAAGGGTATAGGTCTCTTTATTAGTAGTAAGAAGCTTATAAGGGCTATACTATCTATCTTTCTCTCTCTAAACGCGTATATCTAACTATAGTAAAAGTTAGTGTGTTAGCAAAGTATCTAGGCTATTCTAGGTTTATAGAGTATTATAAACTTGCTATTTTGCTAGAAGTTATTAGACTTTATTAGTAGCTTTGTGGATTACTTTAGCTTATTAAATAATAGATACACTTAGCGGTAACTTATTAGTTATCCTTAAGTATATACTAAAAATAAGAAGGGTTAGTATAAGGCTATTTAGCCTTACTGCATTATTTATAGCTTTTATAGCTATCTAAAGTCACTATTTAGGCATAAGGTCTTAACCTATAGAGTCTATAATAATTATATAGGCTTGCCTTAATAGTCTATAATAGCGTTTAACCTTTCTAACACTATTATAAGCTTTAACTAGAACTTTATTAATCTTAATTAATAGTAGTTATATATAATGCTTAAATTCTAATAATATAAAGTTCTTTCTGGCATTATAGATAATCTAATCTAGAGGGCCTAGATAGGTATTAATCTAGTATTCACATAGAGCGTTCTAAATATTATAAGCTTTCTGCTTATTTAGATTAAGGAATTAGGCTACTTAAAATAAAGTTATAGAATTAATAATATAAAGAACTAGTTAGCTATTAATCTAAATAATGTTAATAATAATCTTATAGTTAAATTTATAATTATCTTTAACTATAAACTTAAATCTACCTAGAGCCTTTCTATTTATTTAGTAATAGTAGCAAATTTTAGTTAATTATTTAATAGCTTTAGTCTTAATATTATAACTAGCTTATTATAGTATCTTCGTGAGCTATTAAACTAATAGATATCTAAATTAATAATATAATTAACGAATTTCTATCTCTAAGATGTGGAAGGCTACCGTTTCTTTAGCTTCTAGAGTCCACTAAAGGTGTCCCTATTTCCTAATAATAGGAACAATCTTATTACCTTAGATTAATATGTTTATAAGGTTATTAACCTTAACGCATAATCTATCTATATTATCTAAAGAGAATAGGAAGGGTATATATATATTAATTACATAGAAAGAAATATTACCTAGCTCTATTAGTATATTAACTACTCCTTATGTAGTCACTTTGCTAGTAGTAAATTTAATTATTTTCTCTAGAGTTATTTTAATCTGTAGTAATAGCATTAATCTTAGTAAAGCTTGCACTTTTCTAATTCTAGCTATTAATACGCCTAAAGCTCCTATATTAGGTATAATTCCTTAGAAGACTTCTTTAGAGTAATATTCCTCTAAAACATAGGAGGTCTTTACTTTATTAAAGGGATTATATTTAAGGTAAGCGTGTTTAAATGCTTAATCTCTTAAGGTTATAATAATATCACTATTATCTAGTTATAATCCTAATATAAAGAATTATATAATACTTAGTTAGTTAAACTTTAATATAGAGGTCTCTTTAGCGTTATTATCCTTATCTTTATTATTATTAGATTTAATAAAAGCTTTAGCTAATTCCTATGCTCCTTTAGTAAGATTATTTATTTCCTTAGGTCCTTAGCCTTTATAGGCTATAAGGAATGCTTAGAACTTTCTCTCTATAGGTAGTAATTAGTATCTCTTGTTCTTCTACTAGCGTTCTTTTACCTCTTTATAGTCTTTCTCTAAATAATTCGTTAACTAATAACTATTCTTATTACAGACATAGCATTTACTATAGCTATAGCCTTAGTTATAATAGCTATAGCCTTTACCTTAACCTTATTAATTATATAGTTAATTATAATAGCGGTCTATAAATATTACCTTTAAATTATTAGCATTAGTAGTATTAATAGTGCTTTAATTAAATTAGGTAGCTAATATATTAGCTTTAGTAATGGATATTAATTTATAGAGGTCTCTAGCAAGTCCTTTAAAACTAGGTGAATAATTATATTTAGCTTACCTACACTCTAGAACACTAGAAATCGCGCTTAAGGTCTAATAATAAAGCTTTGTATTAACTATTAATAGGGGAAAGAGTCCTCTATAAATACGCTTAAGGGTTATAAGTAGAATCTTAAGATAATCTAGCTTAGATTTATTAGGATTCTAAGTAATAATATTCTTAAGTGTTATATTATTCTATTCTTAGCAATAGAACTATTAGTTACTTTCCGTTTTAAAGCGTTAATAGATATTATTAACTATTTATTTATATATAAGACCTTTGTTTGCTAGATAATTAAGGTAATACTATTTAGCATTACCTAAGAGCATAATTAGAAGGGCCTTATATATGTATTCCTACGGAAGGTTTATTCTATTATATTTATTCTAGAATAGGTTAACTTTTAGTGTAAGGAAGTTATATATCTTCCTACTATAATAATTATTATTCTTATATCCTTTTATAAGTTCTAAGATCTTTCTTATAATTTAGTCTTTAAAGGGGATTATTAAGGCTAGTATAACTTAAGCTAGTTATAGCTATTAAACCAGTTACTCTAGGGTAATTAGTGGAATTATTAGTAGTTAAGGTGTGTTTCTTCTTAAAGGTAATTATATAGTAGGAGAGTTATTAATAGGAGGATTATAAAGTAAAGGGTTATAAAGAGAGGGAGTGTAAATAAGAGGGCTTATAATAGGAGGGTTATTAAGGGTAGGATTATTAATAGAAAGGAATTTACTAGTAGCTATCTACTTTGTGATTTTATTCTTAGGCTATTATAATATTATATCTTCTTTAAGGACTTAGACTAATAATTTAATAATCTTACTGCTTTAATTTTAAATAACATAAACACTATTTTTATAGAGGTAGTCTTATAATTCGCGCACTAAGGGTTATAAAGCTTAGTTAAGCGTTTCTTTAGTCTAGCTATTAAGGTTATTATAGAAGATCTCCTATAGGGTAAGATCTTTATATTAGCCACTCTTGTAGATATTAATCATCTATGCGATATAGTTATTAAGCTCCTAATCCTTAGCAGTCTAAGGGTCTAGTTCTCTAGAGCTCTCCTAGTTAGTTATAATAGCTAAGGCATGTTTTTAAAGTTATTAAGGTAGGGTAAACTTATTAGGTCTTTTAGGGCCTATAGATTAAGTAAGCTACTTTCCCTTTATAGTCTGTGATAATACTTATTTATTATTAGAAGGTATTATTATATTATATAGTTTAGCTATTAAGGCTAAGGGATTTTTTAACTAGTAAGGGTTAAGTTAATCTTAGGTTTAAGATATTATATGTGGCTATAAACTTCTTAGTTAGTTAATTATTTTTCTTATAATAGATAATAGAATCAATTCCTCTATTAATAGCTCTAAACTCAATAATAGAAAAAAAAATCAAATTCCTTAGAAGCCTAATATCTAGTATCTAGAGTCTATCTTCCTTTAGCACGCTTCCTTAGTTAACTAAAGGAAGGTCTCTTCTTAAGTAATTCCTTGCTTATCTATAGTTTTTTAACTACTAATTAGTATTAGTACTATTAAGGCTATTATAACGTTATACACTAGTACACAAAGGGTCTGATTTAAAGGTATATTAGTAGTTAATTCTTTAAGCTATCTAGAGGGCTACGTAGCTAAAGGAAAAGGGATCATGAGTCACGTGCGTGCCTCGCGTATAGGTGTAGCTAATCATAGGGCGGCGTTGCCGCACGTGCTCCACTTCCCCTAGTGGTCAACCCGGCGTTGACCCGGATGTCGCAACAGTTCTTATAGTTTATTAATATTATAAATAGCTTACTTACACTTTATAGCTTAGCTAACTATACCTTAAGGTAAGAAAGAATTACTAGTAGCTCCTTATTATAAATAGTGTAATTTTATTAAGCAAGATATAATTAAGCTAAATAGTAAGCCACTAGATATAAGATACTATTATTACTAAACTAAGAGAGATAACCCCCTAAGGCTATTCCTAAATAATTTACCTTTACTAAAGTATCCTTATTAGGATCCTATTAAGTTAGAATTAGATATAATATAAAGGCTACCTTTAATGCCTTAAAAGCCTTATAAAACTTTTCTAACTAAAGAAATAAGGCTCCTTTCTTTATTAAGTTAATAAGGGGGCTTACTATATCTAAAAAGTTTAGTATAAAATTATAATAGAAGTTAGTAAAACTAAGAAAACCACAGACTCTCTAGACTCTTATTAGTGCCTCCTAATCCTAAATTTCTATAATCTTCTCTATATCTAGGTAAATAGCTTTCCCTGCCTAGATAATAAATCTAAGGTACTTAATCTCTTTAGTTATAAAGATATACTTCTTAATATCTAGGTTTAGACTAGCTTATTATAGCCTAGATAGCACGCTATAAACCTTCTATATATAATCCTTATATAATCCGCTTAAGTAAACTAATATATTATTAAGATAGGTAATATTATAATTACTAAGGATACTACTTAATACACTATTCATATATCTTTAGAAAGTTACTAGTATACTTACTAACCTAAATAGGTAAACTAACTATTTAAATAAACTAAATCTTATGTAAGATATAGTCTATTATTCCTTACCTTTAGTAATATATATATAGTAGAATGCTAATTATATATCTAGCTTTATAAACTACCTTACCCCTAATAATAAATATAATATCTTCTTTACTAGTAGTAAGGGGTAATAGTCTTACTCTATAATCTTATTAAGCATATAATAGTCTATATAGAACCTTTAACTATTACTAGGTGTTAAAA
>JFGW01000530.1:0-12041 GCA_000729825.1 Epichloe sp. AL9924
CATGGCATCGATCGGGCCACCGCCCCTCACGGGCATCAAAGTCCTCGAATTCGCCGGTCTCGCACCATGTCCGTCCTTCAACTTCCATCGTCATCACCTCCCAACTAACATCTTTTCCCCGTCCCAGGCCCCTTCGCAGGCATGCTTCTCGCCGACGCAGGCGCCTCCGTCATCCGCATCGACCGCGCCTCCGACACGCGCTCCCTTCCAACCAGCGACCTTCTCACCCGTCGCAAGGCCTCCATCGCCGTGGACCTCAAGTCCACCTCGGGCGCGTCCTTCGTCAAAGAGCTCGTAGCCCAGGGCGCCGCCGACGTCCTCATCGACCCCTTCCGGCCCGGCGTCCTCGAGAAACTCGGCCTCGGACCCGACCAGCTCCTCGAGATCAACCCGCGCCTCATCTACGCACGCCTCACGGGCTTCCGCCGCGACGGACGCTACGCCGCCATGGCCGGCCACGACATCAACTACGTCGCCGTCTCGGGGGCCCTCAGCCTCCTCGGCCGCCCAAACGAAACGCCGCATCCGCCGACCAACATCCTCGCCGACTTCGCGGGCGGCGGCGCCAACCTCTTCCAGGGCATCCTCCTCGCTCTCCTCGCTCGCCAGTCCTCCGGCAGGGGCCAGGTGGTCGAGGCGAACATGGTCGACGGCTCCGCGTACCTGGCTACCTTCCCGAGATTCGGCCTCAAGAGCGGCATGGGTGCTCGCGGCCGCGGCAACAACTTACTCGACGGCGGGTGTCCCTACTACGATACCTACGAGACCAAAGACGGCAAGTACTTCTCCGTCGGCGCGCTGGAACCTCAGTTCTTCAAAGCCCTCATCAAGGGAATGGGCCTCGGCAGCCATGCCCATGGCCTGGGGGAGAAGCGATTCGACTTTGACGAATGGCCCGCCATGCGAACCCTCTTCAAAGACACTTTCAAGAGGAAGACTCGGTCGGAGTGGGAGGCCATTTTTGACGGCACAGATGCATGTGCGGTCCCCGTCTTGGATTATGAGGAACTGGAGAGTGACCCTGCCAGGGAAGGCGACCAGCGTCCGTCGGTGACGTTGCGCGGCACGCCGTGCTTGGCCATCAATCAACGGCCAGCGAGGTCGGATCCCGTCACGCATGGGCAGGGTGCCGGGGTCGCCGGGGACGGGTACGCGGGCGAACCGCTGGCCCCGGGACATGGCGGGCCGGAAATGTTGAGATCCTGGCTTGGCTGGGAAAAGGGAGAGCATTATCATGTGCAGAACGGTGCATATGTCTTATCGAGAGCTGGCTCCAAGTTGTAATATAGTGCAACAAAACAAAAATCGAGTCATGGGGTAGGAACATCTCACTGCCGTCTGGATTGCCGAGTATGCACCATGTCATCACAATTCGGCTCCAAATAATGCGAAACAAAGGCATGCTGATTAATAGGAATTCGGGGTAAATGCTTGGGTCTATCTAAGTCTTAACGGCCAATACACACACAACTCCGTGAGACCAAGAACCACCCCCTGCACGCGACTTTCAGTGCGCTACTTTTGAATCGCTTGTCTCCCACCTTTCGTGACCAAAGTAAGTCAGGAGCCAGCACTGTTGACACTCACCATCCACTGGAGAGCTATGGCAGACGGACGAGTGGCTCGTCAGAATGTCTCGTTCAACTTCGGCCCGTCTCAAACATAGTCTACTCTAAGTCCCATATATAACCATAACCGCCCGTGGTATCGAAAATGAAATCTGGACACCTGGATGGGAGATCATTCTGCGCGTCGACAAAATCGGCAGTGTTGCCGTATGAAACCTTCCTCCTTCTTCATTGACGTCCAGCGAATCGTCATGAAACACGTTTTTCAACATAGGACCAGCTCGTCATTTCTTTACTGGACTTGACTGACGATTTCGCTGGCCTTGCCCAATGACTCAACCATTTGCTGGCACTCTTTCCGTCTGCGAACGGTAAAGTCACTCTCCTTGAGCAAGTCATCGAGCGTATCGGTTCGATACATGTTCTCGAGGAGTTCGCGTTGCATTTCGTCCTTGGTAAACCTGCAAGACACGTGTAAGAAGAAGAAGCGCGAATGGAGCAAAAGGGGTGGAACCTTTCGGAACTTACTGGACTAAGTTTAGCATGATGGCCTTGGGGACCATGTCGATCATAGTTCGCTTCACAATGTTGAAGTACGAAGCTATGAGCAGCTCTATTATGGGTCAGTATTCATCACCTGCTCGGCAATTATTCCTGCCGACACAAGTGGGGATAAGAAAACGTACTGATGACCTCAACCTCAATATTCTCGCGTTCGGAGAGGGTGCCAGACGCCTTAAGGGTTGGAGGGGGTGCCTCCATAGCCGCAGCCCTCTTCTTGTTCTTGGCAGCGAAAAAGCTGCCAAAGAAACCAGCATTGCCATTGCCATCAACCTCGGGGACTGTAGGACTTACGGCTCGTGCTGGCGTGCTGGACTGTGGTAGAGGCTTGCCAGTCTTGGGGTCTACCTGGACGGCCTTGGGGGGGTTGTGGCGCTCGTTGACGATCGCCATGGCCTGAGAGAGTGTGTCAGAATAAGTTTTGCAGAGTTCAGAAGCTGTTGAGAAATTGAACTTACGCGATGACCGTTTAAGAAGTCGGGGTGGCCAGTATTGACGTAGCAAGCTTCCATAGCCACGAGATCACGGACCAGCTTGTTGGTGGGCTCCATTGCCTTTTTGAAAAAAGCAATGACAACGCCGTGCATCTTCTCCTTGAGCGATGGGTAGCGACGGAACAGTGTCTTGCCGAGAAGTTGTGACAAGATTCGAACCAATTCGTCGTAGGCAAGAGAAACGCACTTCAAGCTGGGATCCTCGAGGCGCTTGATCTGCTGCTTGACAATGAGCTCGAAAGCCGTTGTGCCAACAAACAGGGCCGGGGAAGAACCCGACGAGTTGTATAGGATGGTTCGAATATCGACATCCTTGACAACATCAAAAGGGTCCAGAGCTTTGACACCGTTCGAGTAAAGCTCGTGAAAGACGAAGCTGATACGGGCGCCGCCGGATAATTCAGTGCTGGAGAGCTCGGTGTTGTTGCCATCAAGAACCGTTCGCCACTCGTTTGTAAACTCCGTGATGATATTCAGCACAATGTTGGCACTGTTTCCGAGCATCGAGGGTCCTAGGCTCTCAAGTTCAGAGGTATACTTCTGCAAAGAGCTGGAAATTCTGGCCTTGATGTCGGGAAGCGTCTGTTTAATGTGCATCATCAGGATCAAATTGAGCTTGCGCGCAAGGTAAGGGGTGCCGCAGTATGAGCTCTTATTCCGATACGCCTTGTGGTTTTCAAAGAAGGCTTTCTCGGATTCGAGGGCCACATTTATGGCCTTTTTGTTATCAATGTCTCGCTGACCACGGTTCACAACCGGGACGTAACCCAAGCGCAGGGGAATAACGCGGTTGGACAGAATATCAATGACATCTGTTCCGTCGTCCATCAAGTCAACCTTGGTCAAGACACCAATGGTTCGCTGACCCTCCGGATCGACCTCTCGCGCGAGCTTGAGACCATCCGAGTTGGCCAGATCGATATTGGCCGAGGTGACAGCCAGGATGATGGCATTTGATTTCCCAATATATTTCAGAACCATCTCTCGAATCTGGCGCTCGATATCTCGCGGTTGGTCTCCGACGGGAACCTTGGTCAAGCCAGGCAAATCAACCAACGTCAAGGTGAGGACATTGGGAGAGTAGATTCGAAGGTTGATGGGAGAAGGAGAGATTCCCGCATTTTTCCCAACCTTCGCCTCGGTCTCGCGAGCAATCTCTTCTCTGATTTTGCCAAAGTCGTAGTATTTTTGACCAGGAATGTGCAAGAATTCTCCCCATTCGTCGGCGTTTGCGGCCTTGTCGTCGGAATTGGACAACTCATCTGGCTGTACACCGTTTGACTGTGCAGGGCGGTTGATGAGCTGCAGCACCAAGGGACGCCGCGTAACGATTCCGGAACCTCGGGGCAAGCTGGGTTGTAGATGGATTAGAAATGAAGTGCAAACATGCAGTCTGTTATCGTTAAAATGACCTACAAATCTCGACCCACAATGTTCTCTAACACTGAACTCTTCCCGCTAGACTGGCTGCCTACGACGACGATCTGGGGCAGATCAATCGGGTTGTTGACACCGACAGTGGCAAAAACATCCTGAAGCTTGTTGACGAGTCTTGAATCCGAAGGTCAGCATCAGCAGCTCGCGGAAGCACGCAAGTCGTTGAGGGGGGTAGGGGATGGCTGCTCACTGAATCAAGGCAGGATCCGAGATACCGCCCGGGGTCGTGAGAGTACCGCTCATGGTTGCTTCAACTCAACGGCCGCTCTACAGTTCGATGTGTTCGGAACGGCTTGCGTGCGTGTATAGTATAGTTGTTTGTGTCGTCGTCCGACCGCGAAAGCTTTTTCTTTGATTGGCGGTCCGTTGACTCGATGGAGGGGGAGACGTCACCAGGAGAACTGTCGGGAAGAGTCGCTACCTGATGGAAGTTGGGCAGGACGGACGGTACAGATAGATGATTGTGGGTCGGCAAGTATTCGTCGGTCGACGTTTGAGGGATGCGAAGCTGAGGAGAGAGGTTGCGAGGAAGGTTTTGTGATGCTGAGGCGATGGATCAGGACGACGGGCTGGCAACGACATGTGGTCGACCCGATCATGAGCCCAACAAGGGAAAGGACACTAATAAAAGTGTCAATGCATCGTTGCCCTGGCAGGGGTAACGGGCTCCTCTGCTGGCTCCAACAGTCAGGTCCCTGAGTCGTCACTTGAGCAGGTACAGTGGGGCGTGGCACGATTAATACAGTTGGTGTACGTACAGTCCCAGACTGGAAGCCACATGTGGCGAGGGCGACTGCTGCGCCACGTGAGCACGCGTAGCTTGGCTTGCTCCCAGGCCTCTGAATAAACATACATCGCAATCGCAACTCGTTCCGAATATTATTCAAAGCCTCTTTGAAATCCGGCAGCCTAGCCTCGGCCATAGACAGACGTCATCAAACTATGTGGCCGTGAATATATTTGTCTGCAAGCCGTAGCACATGGCAGGCAGCAAGAAACATGGCCACTCGCGTCGAGCACTGATTGGTCTTGGTGGGGGAAGCGTCTGGTCTTGGTGGTAACGCCCACTAATAACTTGGATGTGAGGCCACCCACGCCACGCACTAACCGAGCACTCACTACGGTCCGTACGGATCCGTAATCCGTACCTTGGTGTCTGGTGACTCAGTGGTGACAGCCCCACCAGCACTGCACTGGCTGGGCTAGGCGCTCGCTGCTGGCGGATTCCTGCTGTTGATTATGACGACTTCCCAACTTGCAACCTTGCCCCAACATGGAGTCCACCCTCTCCAGTCGAAACTACAACTTCTTCTTGCTATGCTCCTCTGCCTCGACAGATCAACGAAGCCGATGCTTCTTTAGCGTCCCCGGCTCTGCTCAAAGCGATTTAAACTCAACGATACTTTCCTGAAGCATTCTTTAATATTGACCGAAGAGAGCTTGTCCTGTGTCTCTCCTTGCCATTGACACGTCATATGAGACTCAACTTCACTGGCTCTTCTGACAGGTTTGAACGGCCTCATCAGTTTCCGTCAAGGCCTTTGCGGCCTTTGCCTGTTCTCGACACAGGTAAATTGACCACACAGTCTCGATCTTGCGTCAATCCACCATCGTTATAGAAGTCTTTCTTTCCTCGAATGCCGCCTTGACGGGACTCGCCATCCGGGTTAGATAGCTTCGACCTAAACTGCTTCCAACCGCGGCTCGCCCGCGGATCGGTCGTCGTGGACCAACCGTCGGAATCTCGTTCCCTTCCCCCCATCGCCAACTCCGACGACCCATTCGCTCCGCAGACATCCCAGAATCCTACCAACACCGTCCTCTTAGCACTTGACCTACCCTCACCGCACCATCGTTCCAACCATACCTCCGAATCCGCCCCGGCTTTGACCGCGAATATAGAATCTTCCAATCCAAGACCGGGTCTCCCATTCGGCCAAGTACGTCAAGTCCTCGGTAGGCGAAGACGGTCGTCTGGCCCTTCTCCGTTGCCAGAAGACTCTGAGTCGACCCTCGCGGGCCACGATACAGCCGGCGCCGACATCACTGCTCCTACAACTCCAAGACGATCCAAACGAAGGAGGCAAGCTCCGTCAGCCATGGCATCAGATGCTACTTCCTCCGCGGCGGCCAACAGAAGTGTGGCCACCCGTTCAAATGGATCCACTGAGCTCGGTTCGCAGCGAACAACTTCGTCTGGGGACGTGGCGAACGGCACTCACAAGATTGCCCCGCTAGTCGCAAATGGCTCTTCAAATGGAGACAAGACGGCAGTGTCGGCGCCACGGCCGTCATCTTATTTTGGGCACAACAGAGAAGAGGTTACACGGATTCTCATTCAAGCACTATCGGACATGGGTTATCAAGCTGCCGCCGAGAGTGTAAGCCAAGACAGTGGATATAAGCTGGAAAGTCCTGCCGTGGCAGCGTTCCGCTCAGCGGTGCTCGACGGCTCGTGGGCTGAAGCTGAAGAATTGTTGACGGGAGCTACAATCTCGGGGCAAGACGACGGTCGTGGTGGTGAAGGGAATGGACTCGTGCTGGCGCCAGGCTCGAATCGAAACATTATGAGATTCTGGCTGCGACAACAGAAATTCCTGGAGTTACTGGAGAGGAGAGATACAAGCCGTGCGTTGCATGTGCTGCGAACCGAGTTGACACCACTGCATCATGACACAGGCAAGTTACACTTCCTGTCGAGTCTGTTGATGTGTCTTTCGACAAGCGACTTGATGGCAAAAGCGAACTGGGATGGGGCACGAGGCCAGTCGCGTAAAACACTTCTCTCAGAGCTGTCGAGTACGTTCTATTACAGGACCCACAACAATAGAGGGAAAAGCTAACGACATTGACAGGATGCATATCACCTTCGGTGATGTTACCAGAAAGCCGTCTCGCCATTCTTCTTCAACAAGTCAAGCAAAGCCAGATCAACAATTGTATCTATCATACGGAGGCATCATCTCCCTCGCTGTATTCCGATCATCTATGTGACAGGAAGAACTTTCCAACACATGTTGTGCTTGAACTCTACGACATGACGGGAGAAATTTGGGAAGTGCAGTTTTCTCATGATGGGTCAAGATTGGCTGCCTGTGGGTCAGGAGATACAGTCATGATCTGGGATACTACGTCATTCACAGTGACGACGACGTTGACAATTCAAGTTCAAAAGGACCATGAATCTGGCGTAGCAAGCATTGCCTGGAGTCCGGATGACAGCATGATTGTGACTTGCTCGCGGGATAACTTTGCCCGAATGTGGGATACGAGGGTATGTTATCTTCCGAAAGATGGATTGTGCTGTTTTCATCGTAGTGTCGATTGACTGCTTGCTGCTAATACATGCTCTGAGTAGACTGGGTTATTGCTCAAGAAGCTGAGGAGGTTCGACGAGCCAGTAAGTGCCTGTGTTTGGGCTGCAGATGGCAGGTCTTTCATTCTCGGAACGCTGGACAACAAACACAGCATATGCACTTTTGATGTCGAAGGCGAAGAGTTGGTGCAGTGGAACAAAAAGCATCGTGTCCAGGCACTGTGCGCCTCACCTGACGGGAGATGGCTCGTTGCTGCTGACAATATCACCACAATTTACGTTTACAACGCTTCCACGCGAGAACTTGAGTATGAACTAGATCTTGGAACGCAGCCCACCTCACTTTCCATGAGTCAAGATTCCACATCACTACTTGTGAACAAAGCAGACAGCGAAGCACAACTTATCGACCTGACGACGAGGAGTACGCTCCATAAATTCTTAGGGCACAAGATCGACCGTTTCATTATCAGGTCGACTTTTGGCGGCGCCAATGAAAGCTTTGTTGTGAGCGGCAGCGAAGACGGCAACATGTTCATCTGGCACAAGAAGATAGGGGCTGCTGTTGAGAGGCTCCCGGCACACCTGAAAAGGTGCAACGGCGCTACCTGGAACCCTGCAGATCCATGCATGCTCGCATCGTGCAGCGACGAAGGATCAATCAAGATGTAAGTCAATGATTGCAGAAAGCTTTAGAACACACCACCACACTGTCTCTTTCTCTCTCCTCTTTCTCTCTCTAGGTCTACAACATTGACAACTCTGTGCCAGATGGTCCAATCCAGCCAAAGGCTTTGATCTCAGGTCACGTCCGCCGGGGATTATAAATGGCTGGCGACCACAACCTGATGTCGCCTAGGGGGTCAGAATACCTGGAGCAAACAGGCCCTGGTGCCTGTAGTATCAGGCATTGATTGGATGGACACTAATATAGTGACTGCAGCCGCATTCTCATTTTCCATCTTTTCTGTTCTCAGACCACATCCCCTCCCCTCCCTCTGTACGCTTTTCTTGGTTTAGACATGGTTTCCAGTTTTGACGAATAGAACCAACGCATATGAGCTTGGAGGTTGAAACACACATGATCATTTTCGTTGGTATTTTGAGAGGAGGATTGGCCAAAGCCGTGAATGATTCTAGTAACCCTATTTCATTGTATGCTCATGTGTGGCCGTGTTTCTGACGTACAAAGAGAGTGAAAGCAGCGGCCAGACAGAATTCCTGCGCACTATTCTCCAACCTTTCTCTAATGTTTTTACTCTATGCAAGGTTTTCATCATTTTTTTTCGCTGGCTCATTTTTCCCGCGGCGTTGCAGCGTTTGGTGTATCACAGCGGCCTGGGGAAGGGCGTATCAAATGTCATGATAAGCAGTAGTTAAGATGGGGTTGACTTGAGCGTTCAGGGGAGAACTGGGGTTCAATGATTCTGATTTCTTCTTTGTCTCTTTCATCTTTCGTCTCCTGTCTATCTATCCTCTCGTTCGGATGCAATGCTACACACATGGGATATGGCTCCACTCCTTGTCGACGCTATGCAGATAGATACATGACCGACCCTCATTCTGAGTAGCGAATTGAGATATTAAAACATGGATGTTACTAGCGGTTCCCGACATCTGATGCGTGAGGGATGATGTCGTGTTCACGTCATCACTGGCCTTTGTTATGTTGTTCGCGTAGAGGTCTGTTTTCTTCAACGACGCACTTGCTTTTGGAACTGGTAGGTTGATGGAAGTCGAGTTGAAGCCTCGGTCAGCCCAGATGTCTTTGATCTGGGGCAGTGCACTCATCCCAGTGGGCGTAGTACTCGGCTGAATATTGATTGACTTGAGTCACTACCGTTGATTGGATCTACGGTTGACGAAGCTACATGTATAGGTAGTTAGGTTGCTGATTTGATTTGGTTGTGCTGTGTGGTTGCAGTTGCGGATACAGATATTTGATGTACAATGGGGTTATGATGGTCTATTTATCAAAACCGGGTTACAATCATCACTGGTCTTGCTACTCTAGGAGGCACCTCATTTGATTGAGAACAGACAATGGATCAACACTCTAATGCAACTTTGGCGAGCATGTGCCCTGCCGGCCAGCAACGCTGCATTGGTACATACAATGTCGGGCTTGTCGTGGCTGGAAAATTGGAAATTGTGCCGGCGCTAGAGAATCAGGGGTTGAGATAAGAGACAAGACAAGGAGACTTTGCGCAGTCATGGTTCATTTTGATAGAGATTTTGCTGATGTGAGCCGGATCGACAAGTGGGCGTGACGTGTAGGTCGTCGGCGAGGTCCCCTTGGTGGCTTTGACACCCCTTGATTATTAATGTCCAATCGTGCCTTTTATGTCTCTAGATGCTACTGGAGGTTCCAGGAGAAGAATCATCCGCCCACCCAAGCAGAAACCAGCAGGACTACCGTAGTTGACATCACGGTCTGCAGTGTTTGCACGTGGTCCGCCCTGAGGCTGGAGCCAGAATTTGCGCTGCAGAACCTCGCCCAGAAACGAGACTGCAGAGTTCGGCTAGGGACGACTCAGAACCACTCATGTCGGGTACCTCGTAGTTGCTATCTCGTAGGCCTGGAGGGAAGCATTGTCATCGACAAAGTAATGGATGCCTCGAAGTTGGTCACTGTTCGAGGTCACTGTTCGAGGCCAGCTCTGGTCGGCGTGTAAACAACATGTGCAGTTCCACTTGTGTGGGGCAAGCACTATTACAACATACATATGTAATCCGTAGTCCGTACGGATCCGTACCCTCCTCGTTTCGTTTACTGTACGGGTTTGCCAATAATGCTTGCCTCTCCTCCACTAATAACTCGAGCCACGCCCCACCCAGTATTACGCTCTTTAACACAACAACTTCAACGTCAGGGATTTCACTGGGATAGACCAATCTTGTCGACTTCGCACACAGCAGACTTCGAGGCAGCTAGCTTCCGGGGACCGAAGGTCGCATTCTCGGCGCCAGACAAGAATCTCAGCCGAGCAGACACGAAAGGATTGACCTTTACTAGTTAGTGATTGTGACCCGCTCTCAAATTCCCTGCTGATTTTATGCAATCCCCTTCAATCTACGGAGCGTGTTCCATAGCCATGGAGTCACCCGACGGTAAATCATCCGCCATCTTCACCGAACTCCACGATGGAGGACCAAGATATCATTGACAACATAGACGGCCGCATGCATAGCCCCATGAGCGGATTTCTAAAAAGATACTTTGGCACGTTCTAATACTATCCGCCAAGATACGTTATTAGAAATTTCAAGCAGTGGAAAGAGTAAGTGACGACTGTGATGCTCCATCAGCTGCCCCATCACCGCATATTTTCCCACAATGGTTTTCCAACCATGTATCGCAGGAGTTTGACGGCGCTGAAGGCTCGTGGCATATAACTAGCTATAATGTAGCGTCCGAGCATAAGAGCGCTGATGACGGTGCACGTCTCCTCTTTACCATTCTCACATCACCGTCCTCCGACGTACAGACGAGATGGGACCATGTTCAGATCATTGGCCAGTTTTGTCGCAATACGGACGTAGTTTCGTTTGTTATCAGGAAGGACTATTACGTCTCTGCCGGTCCGCACACCAGGTCTTCGCCAGTTAGCCTACGCGGCTCTTCTTACATGGCTTCTACATACGCGGTTCACTGATCGAACTTTGGTTCTTGATCGATCTGGCCTTCTCTCAGCGACCAGCAGATGACGGATCGGGACCTTGGGAAGTTCAACATCATTCAGACTGATGAGCACGGCACCTACATTATCTTTGATAGCGCGAGTATGCCCCCCTGCGGGAAAGCTCTATCTCGAAAGCCAACCAATTGCGTCCCGCGAAGGCCTTCTGGAATCTCAAGACGATATCCATGTTATGTAAAATGTGAATCGTTTCAGGGGCTAAATGCCACGGCCCACCGTCGTCGTTCGGGACTTGAATCAGAACGGGCTTGGCGATTATCGAAACCGCTAAATGTGCTTGGGAGTGGCTGCATCAAGCGCCTATTAAACCAGTCGCAATGATGCACTCAACAGAGTGTGCTGCAGGCACATGGACGCAGATCTCCCGGGCTGCAGGAGCAGCGACCCAAAATGGCCCCGCCAATACGGAGCACTCAAACATACTAATAAATATTAAGCGCTCTCACCAAACGGCTAAGGACCCCCCCCCCTCCCTAGTCCCCGGCCGAAGTCCCTGTTCGGCCCGTCAACAAGGCCAGTTGTGGTTATTTTTGGGGGCTATTTCGACTGTCCTCCTGATCAATATCCACAGGCAATTCCGCAAGAGGATAGAAGCCCGAGTGTCATGGCATGGGAACATGCAACTCCCGGGCTGCCGGCTTACAATTGCACCGACCGTCATCCAAGACAAGGGAAGAGGAGGTGGAGTGTCTTGCATTCTAAAGTATTCTAAAGCATTCCAAACTTGCCAGACCACTCACTTCGTGGGAAAATGGAAACATGCCTCTTACAGCGAGCGCGTGGCCTGTTTCCCATCCATTCACAATAATGACCAAGGCAGCACGCAAAATTGATTCGGGGCGAGCAGGCAGGCAGACGGGAATATTGACTGGCCGTGGATTCCGCAATGAGAGGGGACAGTTTGCGCAGCGCAATGCAGCGCAGCTTTACATTTCATTCACCTACTCCGTATGTACATACGGAC
>JFGW01000531.1:0-11965 GCA_000729825.1 Epichloe sp. AL9924
GAACCTCTATAGGGTAGCTAATAGGATAGATATAACCCCTAAAGCTAGCATAGGTAAAAGGTTAGATATAATGAGATTCCTTGTTACAGGGCCCTTTATATAACTTAGGTGTAGATTGGTTTTTAACGTGGAAGAAAAAATCCATGTTTTTCTATATCTAGGGTAGTAATATAAGACCTATCTTTAAGGTAAAGATAGTTTTTTATAAAGCAACTACTAGATATATAGTGTATAAGACCACTAACTATATTAATATTAAGTTAAGGGAAATATAGAGTGTCTTTTAGCACTAAGGTCCTATATTTATTAGCGTTCTTTTAATATAGGACCTTAAAAATAGCACTACTATAGCCCTTAGCGTAAATAGGACTACCACTAGTTATAATAGGGTTAGATTCCCTCTTTTTATAAGGGGTATAATCCCTGAAGATGTTAGGAGCGCAGAGGTTGGAGATAGGACGTTCATAATAGTAAATCTTCGGAGAACCTTTAGGCCGCTTAGATAACAAAGAGGCTAGCTAGCTATAAGATAGCTATGTGTTTATTAAGCAGGGTATTTATTAAGGATAGCGTATATTATATATAGTAGGTTAGAGATTAAAACCTTTATACACTAGGCCCTAGCTAGTATCTTTCTAGTAGTAACTACAAATCTTAGCCTTTACTTTATTTATATTAGACTTAGTAGTATAAGCTATAATAAATTAATCTCTAAACCTTTAAGGGAAACAAACTATTAGCTAGATTATTATATAGCTAATATTACAAAGGTTTACATAAAACACGCTAGTACCTTATAATAATAAAGGTATAGATAATTAGTTATAGGATAGAGGACCCCTATAGTCTAGAATAATAGATAATAATAGGGTATAAGAAATACTACTAGTCCCTAATCTAGATAAAGACGTAGGTAATGCGAATAATAATAACAGAGCATTATAGAGATACTATAAGGTTATATAAGCTAAGCTACTACGTGTATAAAGAAGACAGGAGATTCTGTAAATTAAGGCGTAAATTAAGGAGATTAAGGCAAATCTACTATTAGCTAGACCTCCTTAGGGACTAATAATTACCCCTTAAACTTTAATTATAGTTTTACTAGTAGTGTTACGATATAAAATGTAAGATATAAAAGAGTGTGTCAAGGTTGTTCCATTTAACTAGCTAGAGGTCAGAGCTATTGTCTAATATAGGGGTTCTAGGTCACGTGCTAGCCACATCCGAGGTCTCGTGGCATTAACAGGCCACATCCTAAGATAACAGCCTAATTATTAATTCTAGTATGTAATAAATGCAGGTACCACAGAAAAAGAAGATAGCTATCCTAGCTATCTAATAAGATCTAATAAATTTGTAATAAGCTAGGAAGCAGGCTCTTATAAGGGAATTTAGTTAGATAGATTATTAGGTCTAGCGGTTATTAAATTAATTAGGTTAATAGATCTAATAATTAATAGCTTAGCTAGTTAATAGGCATTGCAAAGGGCTAGGTAACGAGCTTTGTAGAGGGCGTTGCAAAGGGTTAGGTAATAAGCTTTGCAGAGGGCTAGGTAACGAGCTTTGCAGAGAGCGTTACAAAGGGTTAGGCAACGAGCTTTGCAGAGGGCTAGGTAACGAGCTTTGCAGAGAGCGTTACAAAGGGTTAGGCAACGAGCTTTGCAGAGGGCTAGGTAACGAGCTTTTCAGAGGGTTAGGTAATAAGCGTTGTAAAGGACAAATTCGGTTAGGCTGTTAAATTCGGTGAGGCTATTAAATTAGCTAATGAATTAGCTAACGAATTGGCTAATAAATTTAACAGGCTAGCTGCCTTTAAAGGTTATTACGTTCTTTAAAGACTTCCTTAATAAGGTCTTCTAGCTACTAAAAGTTATCCTCTTCTATTACTAGCTTCTATTAAAGGTCCTATATTTGCTGCTATTACTATTAAATCTGCTACTATAATTACTACTCTAATTACTACTACTACTATAGATAACAGGTCCTTAGGTCCTAAAGGTCCCGCTAATGCTGCTCTTGCTACCACTGGAATTGCTAGACTAGCTGCTGTTAAATCTGTTAATATTGCTAACTAGCTAGGCATAGGTCCTTAAGATGCTAAAAGACCTAATTTCTTAAAGGGAAGGTCTTCTAGTAAATACCACAGGTTTAGCGTTAATAATCTTGCTTATAAAGCCACTATAATTACTATTACTCACACTAATCTAGCTAGTGTAAGGGAAGCATTGTATCTAGCAAGCTTTATTAGATTAGAATTAACAAATTTGTTAGATTTAATGGTTAGATTAAAAGTTAATAAAGGTTAAAGGTCTTTAAAGGTTAAAGGTCTTTAAATCAAAGGTTAAAGGTTAAAGGTCTTTAAATCGAAGATTAAAGGTCTTTAAGTCAATAGACTGAAGGTTAAAGGTCTTTAAGTCAAAGATTAAGGGTCTTTAAGTCAAAGGTCTTTGAAGATTAAAGAATTAAAGGTTAAAGGTTAAAGGTTAAAGGTCTTTAAATCAAAGGTTAAAGGTCTTTAAGTCAACGGACCAAAGGTTAAAGGTCTTTAAAGGTTAACGAATCTAACGAGGTTAGATTGAAAATTAACAAATCTAACGGTTAGAACGAAGGTCAATAGTTCTAACAGTTAGATTAAAGGTTAACGAATCTAACGATAGGCGCGATGCCTAGGGGGAAGCTATTAGGCCTAGTAAAAGGGATAGCTTGATTAATTAGTTAGATTAATGGTCGTATCGAATTTAACAGATTAAACAGTCAGATTAAAGGTTAATAGATCTAACGGTTAGATTAAAAGTCAACGAATTAAAGGTCAACGAATCTAACAAGGTCAGATTAAAAATTAACAAATCTAATAGTTAGAACAAAGGTTAACAGTTCTAACGGTCGGATTAAAGGTTAACAAATCTAACAATAGGCGCGATGCCTAGGGGGAAGCTATTAGGCCTAGTAAAAGGGATAGCTTAAATAGGCTTAGTAGATTAGTTAACGAATAGTAAGTTTAGTGGCTTTTATTAGCAGTAAAAGCGCGAGGTACACAGCGGTTAGAGAGCAATTGCTACCACTTATTATAATATAAAATATAAGATATAAAAGAGTGTGTTAAGGTTGTTCTATTTAACTAGCTAGAGGTCAGAGCTATTATCTAATATAGGGGTTCTAGGTCACGTGCTAGCCACATCCGAGGTCTCGTGGCATTGACAGGCCACATCCTAAGATAACAGCCTAATTGTCAATTCTAGCACGTAACAAGTAGTCTATAGTAACTTAGTAGTAATTATAAAGTAAAGTAGTCTTATTAAAACGCAGATAAAAATACCCACGTATAAAGGGGATATATATAAAAACCTCTAAAATTTCCTAGTAGATTTAAATATATTATTTAAATTAGACTATTATACCTTTAGGAATAATATAACTAAGGTAGTGTATACAAGTAGTTACCTAGCTAATAATATAAAGTAATAATAGATACATTATATAGCTATAGATAGGCACGTAAATTACATATTACTCACATAAATAGGTTTTCTTAATTAGCTAAAGACCGGAATAATAGATAAGAATATAAGGTGCTTAGAAGCAACAAAAACTCTGCTAAATCTTAGGCAGAGGGATAACTAATTATTTTAAGCCTTTATAAGAGCTTAGACTAAGGTAAAAGCTAAATTACCTAAGGTAATTCCTATATGCCTAAGAATTACTATCTTTCTAAATAGCTTAAATAACACTATAAAGAAGTAAATAATTAGCTAAGAGTTTCTAATATTATAGAGCTAGTTATAAGTAACTATGCTTAATAAGCTTTATCTATTTAACTTTAAGATTATATATTATGTGGGGAAATTAAATCCTACTAATCCCCTATTAAGAAGACTAGATTTTATAAGTAAGATAAGAAAAGCAAAAGTAATAACTATATAGCTCCCTACCTTTTTATCTAAATTTATAGATACTAAGCAATAGGAACACTATAGTAACACTACTAGCGCTATAGGTTTTATAAAAACGTTATTTAGTGTAACTAATAGTTAGTTATAAAGACACTGTAATAATACTATTAATATCTAGGGTTTTAAAAAATTATAACTTAACTGTATTTTTAAGGAGCCTAATAATCTAGATACGCTTAGAAGAGATATATTAGTAGGGTTATTTAATACTTTTTTTAGTAAGTAATAAGGTAGCTATAGTAGTACTACTAGTACCTAGTTTATATTATGTTTGTTACTTAGCTATTTTAATTTTCCTATTAGACTAGCTACTACTAAAAGGGGTAGACTAGCATAGGTAGTTACTAGTAAGTAATAAGGGCGCCCCTTAAAACTATTACTTATCTATTCCCCTATAAGACTAGAGGTATCTAGCAAACTAATTACTTGCAGAGATATTATAGCTAGGATTTAATCTATCTAGAGAACCTCTTCTAAGTTTAACTCTAGCTTTCTAGAAAGAAGCTTAGAATTAGAAGCCCTAATTTAAGTCTTATTATATAAAGCGTAGTAAGGTAATACCTTTATTATAGGTTAAAAGAAGTTACTTAAAAGCAGTAATTTAGTAGTATTATAAATATAGTCTATAGGACCCTCTAAGCTATTAATGTTTAAGAATTATATTTTTATCCCTTAGGGAATAAGAAAAGAAATTTTACTACTAACCTATAATAACCCTACTACTAGGCATTAAGAAGTAAGTAGGACTCTTTATTAAATTATAAACTAATATTATTAGCTAATAATAAAGAAAGATATAAAGGTATATATTAGCACTTATATAAGTTATTAGACTTTAAAACTAAGGCATTATAAACTATATAGTAAGCTAGCTACGCTACTAGTGCCTGATTACCCTTTTTAAGAATTATTAATAGATTTTATTACTAGGCTTTTACTAGTAAAAGACTTAAACTAGACTTATAACGTGATTTTAGTTATTATTAACTATTTTACAAAATATAGTATTTATATTCCTATTTTAATATAACGAACTAGTAATAGGCTAGTAACTATATTCTTAGAATATATTTTTAGAGACTATAAAGCTCTAGAAGGTATTATAATAAACTAAGGTTTTATATTTACTAGTAGTTTCTAGATAACTTTTTGTCACTTTCTTGTAACTAAGTAGCTATTAAGCATTACTTTTTATCCCTAAATAGATAGCTAGATAAAACATCTAAACTAAGTTTTAGAGTATTATTTAAGGGCTTTTGCTTATACTAAATAGACTAATTAGGCAGATAACTTATTATTAGCGTAATTTACATATAATATAAGTAATTATATAACGCATAGCTACACACTAGCGGAGGCGTTATAAGGTTATAATCCTAGAGGTCTATAATAAGTAGTTATAGATATCCCTTTAGTAAATAATTAAGCTAAAAGTAAAGTCTTAGTGCTAAGAGAAAATCACACTATAATTAAATAGCTTTTAAGTAACTTATAGACTTAGTATAAGAAATACTATAATTAGAAAAGAACTCTAATAAGGTTTAAAGTTAGTAATTATGTTTTATTATTAATAAAGAATATTAACCTAAGATAACCTAGTAGAAAGCTAGCTATAAAGTACCTATGCCCTTATAAGATTAAAAAGGCAATTAGGAGTTATAGATTAGTGTATTAATTAAGGTTACTACCTAGGACTTATTTATATAATATATTTAATATTACTAGTCTTAAGACTTTTAAAGGGGACCTAACTAATATAGAAGATATGTCCTTATTATAAGATAACCTTAAAGATAATAAATAGGAGTTTAAGGTTAAGAGAATTATTTTACATTACTATAATAGGAGATAACACAAATATCTAGTTAAGTGGAAAGGCTATAATATATTAGAAAACTTATAGGTACTAAAGAGAGATTTTATAATAAGAGATATTATTAAAGATTATAAGTAATAGTTAAATAGCAAGGTTATTATAAAGTACTTATAATTTATAAGTTAATATAAGGTTATTATAAAGTACTTATAATTTGTAAGTTAATATAAGGTTATTATAAAGTAGTTATAGTTTGTAAGTTAATACGGTAGGAAGTTAGAAAATAAAGTTAAATTACTTAAATAATCTATTATATAGCTACTAAGTACTTACTCCTCTATAATAAAATTAGCTATAGTAACTACTATTTCCTTAGTAGTAGTAGTGGCTATAGTAGCTAAGGGGGTAGTGGTCTTAGAAGTATCTTTATTATTAGAATCCCTCTCTTTATATATATAAACCTAAAGTTTACTAGGGAGCTTAATAGGACTAATATAAGTAAGTAAATTAGTAGTATTAGGTATAGACTACTAGTAAGTTAGTTAAGTATTAGCTATATATATTAAGAAAGCTTACTATTAGGATATTCTAGGCTATAAAGCAAAGAGAGTTTAAAATATTAATCTATATCTTAAGGTTTATAGTATTACTTAGTAGCGCTATTATAGTATATTTATTATGTTTTGCTTTATAAGTAGTATTAGTAGTTATTTAAGTGTAATAGATATATCTATACTTATTAGAGTTTTTATAAGATAGAATAGTATTCTATAGCTTTTTCTTTGCTTTTATAATAGACTAGTAGTAAGTTAGTAGTAATCTAGTGCCTAGGTAGTAAAATTATACTTACTTTATCCTAATAATAGTAGCTACCTTTAGGAGTAGCTTTAATAAGTTTAAATAGCCTATTATAAAGCTATATAATTTAAGCTAGGCACTAGTAGGGTATTAGTAATAAGTAAGTAGTTTCTAGATAAGAGAGATATACTATAATATAGTTTTTATTATTATAGAAGTAATAAGCATATTTTATTAAGTAGCCTATTAGATATTAGTAATATAAAAGCAGTAAGTAAGTGGAGAAGTTATACTTATAGATTTATTATATTCTATAAGGATGGTCTTTTTATTAATAAGATATTTAGGAATATTATAGCTACTGTTTTTTAGTAGGATATTCTATATTACTACTTACTAAAAGTAACGTATATATAGAATTTTCTTTCCTATTATTTTACTAGCAGTAAGTTAGTAATAGATATACTATAAGGATATAGTAAACTTATATTAAGATTTTAGAAGCTAAGCGCTTTTAAGGAGACTTAGTAGGAGATTTCTTAGAAGACTTTCTAGTAGCTTAACCTTCTAAAGCTACTAGAGAAAACAAAGTCCTAATATAAGTATTAGATATAGTTAACTAGCTATAAGTTAGCTATAATAGACTAAATAAAGAAATTATATTTAAAAGGGAATAAACTAATAATCTAGATAAAGATAAAGAATAGAGATAAATAATAGTAAGTAATAATAATAATTAGAGACTAAAGAAGGTTAGTAACTACTATCTAATAGTAATAAGAGAGCTACTGCTTAGCTAGTAAAGGTAACTTATAAGGTTAAGGGATATTATAAGAGAAAGGAAGTGTGTAAAAGGGGGAAAAAATTAGTCTCTTTTATATTAACCCTAGACCCCTTAAGTAATCTAATGCACTATAGGTAAGTAATCCGTGAATTATAATAATAACTATTAGCTCTATTACTTACACGCATGCCTAATAGCTATAAACTTATAGTAATTATAATATAAGCCCTCTAGTTAGACTATTTAAAACCATAGCATTAGGTACCCTATTTATTTAAACTAATTATAAAAATTAACATAGGTTATTTATTTTTTTTAGTCTAGCTATATAATAGGCAATAATATTTATTTTACTATATTAAAGCTATATATAGGCTGCTATTTAGATATTACTACCTATAATAGGGGGGGTTATTTATAATTAGGGGTATTATTATTATTATTTTTTCACCTATATTTCTAGACATAAGGTTCCTTATCTTATTTTCTTTATAAGCTCTATTATAGTGTCCACGCCCTAAGTAAGTAGCTTTTTTTAAAATTAAGGTTAATTATATATTAGGGGGGTATTATATTAGGAGCGTAAAGGTTAGAGATAGGATGTTTATAATAGTAAATCTTTAGAGAACCTTTAGGCCGCTTAGATAATAAAGAGGCTAGCTAGCTATAAGATAGCTATGTATTTATTAAGCGGGGTATTTATTAAGGATAGTGCATATTATATATAGTAAGTTAGAGATTAAAACCTTTATGCACTAGGCCCTAGCTAGTATCTTTCTAGTGGCGACTGCGAATCTTAGCCTTCACTTCGTTTATATCAGACCTAGCAGTACAAGCCGTGACAAAAGACCTCCCTAGAATCAACTATATATATAGTAAAACCTATATTATATACTAGGGCTTTTTTTATATCTTTACTATAATAATTAAAACTATTTAGGGTATTAATTTCCTATTTTTTATTATCTAAATTACTAGAGCTAGAATTAGAGCTACTATTACTAGAGCTCTTATAACTAGTCTTATAAGAGCTAGGTTTCTTATATAGATTAAGGGCTCCGTTAGAAAGGTTATAACTACCTAGTATAAAAGGACCTTTTATAAGGTCTTTATTATCCTTTTTATCTGATTTTTAACCCTTTTACTTCTTTTTTTTCTTATTAGAATTAGAAAAGCCCTTATTTTCTTTAGAGCTTTCTTTCTTTTTCTTCTAACCTTTAGGGGCCGTTTCCTTGTCTTTAGCACCCTTTTCTTAGTCTTTAACCCTATAATTTAGGGCTTTAGATACTATAAATAACTTATCCCTCTGTTTAGCTAGAAGGTCTGCTATTAAAAATTAAAGGTTTAGGGCCTCTAGGGGATCCCCTATAGCCTTGTTTATATATATACTAAATTATTACCTCTTAGCTTACTAAGGGAAGGTTAATTTTAGGGATTAAAGATATTAATTAACCTAATCTATAGGATTAATTAGGACCCCTGAAATTAATAATCTAGCTAGTAAATCATTAAAGACTGCATTAAAGGCCTCTAAGGTCCTCTTGAAACCCTAAAAGTTTAGGTTATAAAATTCAGAATATAGGGACCCCCTCTAGATTTTAACGCTATAAGAATACTGCTATACAAGTAAATTATAGGCTTCTTTAGGTGACTTTTGCCAAGTTATAGCGGCTGAAGGGCCTTCTGTATAACTATCCCTTAGTAGTATAAGGATAATAGCTTAGTTAGCGTCCCCTAGCGCCCTAGAAATATCCGGATTATCTAGAAAATTAGGCATACCTAATGCTCTAAATTAGATAGCTAGGGCTTGTTTCTATTAATCGAAATTTTCAGCTCCTTTAAGCTTAGTAATCTTAGGGAAGCTATAAACCCTCTTGTTAAATTCCTTAATAACTGAATTATTCAAGGTAGCTTATATAGAGCTAGATTTAGCTAGCTTATCTTGTTATTAAATAGGCTGCTAGTCTTGCTGCTAACTAGCGGGCTTAATAGCTTCCAAACCCTCTATTTAACTATTTACAGCTATAGTTAAGGACTCTAGGTTCTGTCATAATAGATTGATAGCATCTTGTTGCTTAATAGCCTGCTCTTTTCGCTGGTTATTTAGAACCTCTGGCGCACTAAGATTAGGGGCTGACTGTCAGGAGCATGGATAGATGTCAGGGTCTTGGAGACAGTTAGGGCAGAGGAGCACAGAGGGTTCTTAAATCACCTTAATAGTAAAAAGCTATTCCCTAGCTATAAATTTACTACTTATATATAAAGTAAGGTATATAGTAAGGATTACTAACTTTTAGGTAGTAAGTAAGAGTTTAAAACCTTTATAAACTAATCTCTAGGTAGCTATATTCTTATAGTAAAGAAAAATCTAGTTATCCCTTTATTTATTTATTTATTATAATAGTAATTATAATGAATTAAACTCTTTACCTTTTTAGGTAAATAAGCTATTAACTAAATATTATATATAAAATAACTATATATAGCTAAGCTCTAAAACCTAATTTAGGTAAGGGCTATATAGTAAGTAAGCTATAGGTATATATTACTTAAGATATAGTATTTACTTTATCTAGAAATAGTAGGAATTAAGAAGAAGATATAATATTTACTAATCCTAATTTAGGTAAAGGTAATAAGACTAATAATAATAAAGATAATCCTATACTAGATATTTACTATAAATAAACTAAGGTATAGCTAGAGTATACTAGAAAAAGATAGTAACTTTTATAGGTAAAAAAAGAATTAAAGAAGATTAAGGTAAATATATTATTAGCTAATATAGCTACTAAGTCTATAAATTAGTTAGGATTTATAATTACCTCTCCTTTAATAAGAGCCTTAGGAGGTATAGACTTAGTAGTAGCCTTATAGTATATTAGCCTTATAAAGACTTAGTTAAAACCTCCTATCTATAAAGGGGATATATATAATAGCTTATAGTCTTTTTTAGTAGATTTATCTATAATATTTTAGTTAGATAATGCTTCTTTTAAGAATAATATAACTAAGGTTACCTATACTAGTAGCTATCTAGTAAATAAGGTAAAGTAAAATTAGATAAGGTATATAACTAAAGATAGTTAACTAGACTTTATATCTTATATATAGGATAAATTTATTAGTTAGTTAAAGTGTGGCTTCCTTCGGACCTTCGGACGATAGTTAGGTCCACCAAAGGGATGCACGCAATGCGATTAGCTATATCACAGGCAACCCCACACTCCTTGCAGTGGCTTTGCACTATAAGACTTACTTTTCCCCCTTTTCCCTCCTAGCTAGATTCCTCTCCTTCTCTCTTTTCTTTTCTCTCTATTAGCTATTAACTATTATTAACTTTATTAAATTAAACCTATTTATATTATACTAATGCTATATTCCTTAGTAAAACTAATACTAATTAGTAGTTAACTATAACTATAAATAAGCTAGGTATTATAAGAAAAGATATTTCTATAGATACTATAGCCCCTTACCCCTTAAGCTAATATATAGGCTATTTAGGTAAAGAGAAATAACTATAGAGTATACTAAAGGAAGAGACTAGAATCCTAACTATAGGCTTATTAGGCTTCTAAGAGATTAATTTATTAACCCTTAGGCCTTTAGGATATTTAGTTAATTATTATTCTTATTATCTATTATAAGAAAACTAACTAAATAACTAAATCTATTACTATAAGGTATTTTATTTAAACCTAATATTAAATATAATACTTAGCTAAGCTAGCTAACCTATATAAGCTCTCTTTTCTACCTCTTTTCTCCTTTCTTTATAGTTATTTACTATAACTATCTTAGCTTTTCTATATTTAGTGTATATAATATAAAGGCAAAGAATTACCTCTAGGTGCTCTTTGCGTGTAATAGTTATAAACCCCTTCACTTAAACCTAATACTAATATAACCCCTCTTTACCTATTACTTCTTTTCTTTTTTCTTTATATATATATAGTTAAGTTATTTTTATGCCTATGCTCTCTTAAGTTATCTCTAAGTTTATGTTATCTTTATAACCTGTTTTTCCCTTTCTTTTGCCTTATTGTATTTACTATAATAATCCTATATTTCCTACGTTCCTTTGGTTTTTCCTCCTAAAAAGCCTAGAAACTATGCTATTATTATATAGCTATTTATTTAGTTTTTCCTCTAGAAAAGCCTAGAAACTACGCTATTATTATATAGCTATTACTTCCACTATAATTATAGTAATAATGCTCCTTTTACTTATTCCCTTTTGTTTTTTTATTTATTCCCTAGAATAGAATTAGATAGTAATATATCTTTAAAATAAACCTCTTAAGCCCTTTCCTATAAGAGTAAGATACCTTAAATACCTTCTAAATTAATACCTAAGAGACTATTAGAGGCTATACTACTAAAAAGACTATAGCTATACTCTCTAGTACTTATAATAAAGTAAAAAGAACTTACCTAGCTAAATCTAAAGACTACTATATAGTATAAACTAAGTAATTAAATTACTAGGTTTATTTATACTAGGAAGCACTAATATTAGAGAGATAAGAACCTTTATAAGAACTTTAAAGAAGACTTTAAGAGATAGTTAAAGGAGATATTTAGGAGAGCCTATAGTTGTTAAAAATAAGA
>JFGW01000532.1:0-11928 GCA_000729825.1 Epichloe sp. AL9924
ACTATTAGGCTTATATAGTAGTTATATTAAATTAAGGTCTTAAAGCATTAAATATAGTATTAATAGGATTTAAAAATTCTCTTACTTTTACTTAAAGATTTATAAACTAACTTTACTAGAAGTATAAGTATTTTATATAGGTTGATATTAATAATATTATTATATTTTTAAATAATATTAAGGAGCACTTAAAGTACCTTAATATTATACTTAAGATCCTTAAAGAAAATAGAATAATAATTATAGCTAAAAAGTCTTTTATTAGTTATTTTACTATTTTACTACTTAGTTTTATTATTAATAGTAATAGAATTATTAATATAAATAATAAACTAAAAGCTTTTTAAAAAATAATTTTCCTAACTAATTTATTAAGTCTTAAAACCTTTACTAATATAGCTAGATTTCTTTATAATAAAATCCTATAGTTTAATATATAAATCTAACTATTATAAGCATAAAAAATAGTATTATTAAAGGAATTTTATAAGAAGAATAAGAAAATTACTAGTATTTTAAAACTAATATATAAGATAAAGATATAGTATAAGATATTTTTACTAATTAAGGAGAAGAAAAAGGCTTTTAAAGATATTAAGGCTTTTTTAAGTAAGAAATAAACCTTATAGTACTATAACCTAAGTAAGCTACTTTTCCTTAAAATTAATACCTATAAGAAAGGATTTAGCTTATATACTTTCTAATTATAGGAGAAATAAAATAGTTAAAGTATTCCTAGAAAAGATATTAAGAATAACTAAATATAGCTAATTCTATTTCTTTCTAAGTGTTAAGAACTAGCCTTATGGCTTCTGCTTATAAGCGTTCAAAGTGAGAATATTATTCTTATAGAAGAAGAAAGGAACTACACTAGTGGTTACATAGCGCCTGGATTTATAGCAACTTATACATAGCCTATGCGTAGTCCGCGTGTAGCCCTAACCTAGCCACACATAGTCCACGTACTTTCTAGAGATAGACTTAACCTAAGCTTATAGCTTAAGTCTATAATATACCCCCTCACTTACCTTTCCCTTCTCCCTTTTAGTTAAAAATAAGTAAGTAATAAGATTATAGTCCCCCTATATATAGGAACTAACTTTAGTGTAGGTAAAGACTATATCCTATTAAGTAAGGTACTATTTAGTATAGGTAAAGACTATATCCTATTAAGTAGCGTGTATTATAGGGCCTTAGGTTCTCTATATAGGCCATAAAAATTTTTAGCGTAGGTCTACTCTACTCTAACCTTCTCTATTATATAAGTAAATCCACTTTACTCTAACCCTGCCTCTAAAAACACTAGCCTACCCTATTTCTATACCTACCACTAGCTATCTCTATACCTTACTTACTCCCTTACCTTTACTATTATTTTATAATTCTACCTTTACCTATAAAATCCTAACTTTACCTTAAGTAACTCCTTTATTACTAACTAGCTATTATATAATTATATAATATATTTTCCCTATCTATCCCTAGCCTACCTTTTAAATATAAATAATATATACTCTAACTAAAGCTAGACCCTATACCTTTAGAAATATAAATATTCCTATTGCCCCCTAAGAAACTTATATCCCTTATCCTTATTATTATTTTAACGCTTTCCCTTTATATCTTTCTTATCTCCTTCTATTAATCCTAATACCCCTAATAAACCTCCCTTTATCCTATTTATACCTAATTATAACTAATATTATTATAGTCTTTAGCTAAGCTACTACTAGCGCGCCCCTACCCTTACCCCCCCCTCCTCCTAGCCTAGGTAAAGGTATATACCTAGGTAAATATATTCTTAAAGATAACTCTAATAATAAGGCACTTTCTAATAGTAAAGAGTATAAGTTTCCCTATAGCCTATATATAAATAACCTCTATACTAAAGGAGAGTATACTTATACCCTAGGGCTAAACTAGGCCTATAGCCTATATAACATTACCTATTGCTTATATGTCTAGGAGATATACCTATATAGCACTAACCTAAAACTCTATTATACTTTTAAATATCTTAAAACCCTCTTAGCTACTAATAAGGCTATTAAAACCCTAGCTATAAAGCGGACTATATTTATTAAGGGATAATACGCTATTTTAACTAAAAATTTTATCTATTACTATAAGCGTTTTAATAGTATACTTACTATAGCCTATATTAATCCTACTAAGGCTAAACCTCTAGTATCCTCCCCTATAAGTACTACCTATACCTAGGGTGCCTCTAAGGCATAATAACTTATGCTTACCTAGCATACGCTTACCTGCTAAGGCTATAATAACCTAGTGGCTAAATTCTTTTATAGAATAAGGACTATAAATGATAACTTAACCTAGTCTTTTTCCGCGTAGGAGGCAGGCAATACCTAGGTATAGTAGATATTATCTAAGACTTATACCCTAGCTAAAACCATAGTAAAGTTAGCCTATACCCTTGCTAAGAAATGCTATTAGCATAAAAACACTTATAATAACCCCCCCCCTTCTTAATTGCTTTTTACTATAGTAGAAATTTAGCGCTAAAGCGCGCGCATACTAGAGCAAAACTAGGTGCTTTAATTTTTTATAGCTAAATTAAAATATACCCTTTTAGGACTATTATTTATTTACATATTGCCTTATTATAATTTAAATTAGTTAAGTGCCTCTATATCTTACATACTTTCTAATAGTTCCTAAGTTAGCTAAATATACCCTTTTTACTTAACTAAGACATTCTAGTTTAATCCTTAACCTAGCGTGTTTTTAGCTATAAGAATTTCCTTTACTTAATACTCTAAGAGATTATTATTAGTATCTATTATAATAAGTTCTAGTAGTAGCTATTTATTAGCTAGTTTCTAGTTTAGTAAGGGGTTATCCGCCGCATATTACACTAGATTAATATAAAAGATAGGATATAGTCCCCTTAGAATATCTAGTTTAATAGTTAAAGGCATAGGGACCTTAAGCACCTTATACTTAGCTATAACCTAGTCTAACTTTTTACATAGTTAGTTTATTTTAATATTACGCAGACTAAGCCACACGTAGTCCCTAACCTAGAACCGCTTTACTAGCCTATAGCTACTATTTATCTCCTCCTATTGCCGCTACTAAACAAAAGCTATTATAGCCTATATTAAATCCATACTATCCTTTAGGTATTATAAGAAGGCCTAAGCCCTTCCCTTAGCTAATATTATAAATAGTCCTATAGGAAATAACTCCTAAATTATAGGTATATTAAACCTATATAGGGCTATATTTACGCTTACTTTAGTTACTAATAAGTCCCTATTATTTAATGCTAGTTAATAGGCTAGCAAATAGTCTAGCTATTTAAACTAGAAGAAAGATAGTATTACTTGTAGAATCGCTTATACCTCCTAGTTAGCCCTCTCTGTGCTGCTATCCGTTTATAAGTAATATAATATAGAAAGTAATTATTATATACTAACTCCCCTATAGAGTTTAGTCTAGAAATTACTAAGCTAATCTAACCTATAGTCCGTAATAATTTATATAAGGAACCTATAAAAGCGCTACTAGTAATGCTTAAATTATTTTACATATGCCTTAGCTACTATTAATATTATTGCCTCTAACTAAACGTACTTAGATAGCTAATCTATAATAACCATTAGGAACTATAGCTACTCTTAACCCTAGGCTAGAAGGTTAGTTATAAAGTTAATAGATATTTATAACTAGTACTTATCTAGCAGTAGGATTAGTTTTAACAAGCCTTATTATAGTTACTAGCTCTTCCTCCCTCTATAATAGTAGCAGTTCTATATAAAACAAGCCACATCTTATAACATACTATCCTAATAGAAGTCCCTTTAAAGCGCTTTAAAAGTTATATTCTACCCTAGGTAACCTAATAAGAGTAAGTTATAAACCTATTATATTAATATTATAGTTAGTGGTTCCTATTTAGAAACCTATATCTACCCTTAGAATTAAAGCACCCCTTTTACGCTAATCTAATAGTTTGCAATTTACTCTCTTATATTAGCAGTATCTAGGAATTTCCTAGCCCCTATTGCTACTACGTTAACCTATAACTTATAAGCTTTATCCTAGGTTATAGACTAGTCCTATAGGGATTAGAGGTATTTATCTACAAATAATAACTTACTAGTAAGAAGACTCCTTAATAAGGCTAAACTAGTATTTATAACAACCCCCTCTATTACTATAATAGGCTTAAGGCAAACACATAGTTATTCTCTCTTAAAGCTAAATTTCGTAAGGCTTATTATAGATTAAATAATTAAGGTTTTCGCTCTATCTATTTCTAGCCTATCTAGATAATATTATAATAGCACATCTAGTTATTCCGCTTATATGCCTAGCCTATATTATAGGTAAAAGTTAAAGAGTGCTAGAGTCTCTACCTATTATACCTATTATTCTAATATCTCCCTTAGCGCTATAAAGTACTTAAGGTTTTTATAGTCTATTAATATTATAAATAGTTTACTTATACTCTAAAGCTTTGCTAATTATACCTTAAGGTAGGAAATAATTACTAGTAGTTTCTTATTATAAATAGTGTAATTCCATTAAGTAGCCTATAATTAAGCTAAATAGTAAGCCACTAGGTGTAAGATACTATTATTACTAAACTAAGAGAGATAACCCCCTAATGCTATACTAGAATAATCTGCCTTTACTAATATATCTTTCTTAGGATCCTATTAAGTTAGGATTAGGTATAATATAAAGGCTACCTTTAATACCTTAAAAGCCTTATTACACTTCTCTATCTAGTAAAATAGGGCTTCTTTCTTTATTAAGTTAATTAGAGGGCCTACTAAGTCTAAGAATTTTAGTATAAAATTATAGTAGAAGTTAGTAAACCTAAGAAACCTATAGACTTCGCAGACCCTTATTAGCGCCTCCTAATCCTAAATTACTATAATCTTCTCCCTATCTAGGCAGATTACCTTCCCTACCTAGATAATAAACCTAAGGTATTTAACCTCCTTAGTTACAAACACATATTTCTTAATATCTAGGTTTAGACTAGCTTACTATAGTCTAGATAGTATACTATAAACCTTTTATATATAGTCCTTTTATAATTTACTTAAGTAAACTAAGATATTATTAAAATACATTGTAATATAATTACCTAGGATACCGCTTAAGGCGCTATTAATATACCTTTAAAAGGTTATAAGTACGCTTACTAACCTAAAGGGGTATACTAACCACTTAAATAAACCAAACCTTATGCAAAATGCTATCTAGTGTTTTCTGCCTTTAGTAATATATATATAGTAAAACGCTAATTATATGTCTAGCTTTATAAACCACCTTATCTCTAATAATAAACATAGTATCTCCTTTACTAATAGTAAGGGGTAATAGTTCTATTCTATAATCTTATTTAAGGCATAATAGTTTACATAGAACCTCTAACTGCTACTAGGTTTCTTTACTAATAACACTAGGGCTATTACTAATAATAAACTCGCTTAGATCTAACCCTTATTTATTAAGTCTATTACTTACTTTTAAATCTTAAGTAAATACTCCTAGGGTATATTATATAATAGTGCCTATAGTAAGTTAGGTTAGTTTCTATTTGCATTATACCTAAGGCAAATATAGTAGTCTAACTTTCCTTAGTATAGTAGTAAAATATTTACCTTACTTTCCTAAAACAAATCCTTAAAATCCTAAAGCGCCTTTAGTAAGGAAGTAAGAAGCTCCTTCTCTATAGCCTTTAGGGTTATATTAATTTGTAAAATAAATATAATTTCCTATAGGCTTATAGCGCAAAGCTAAATATATTCCTTTTATCTCTTTGCTTGCTATACTATCCTAGCAAAGGTTAAACCTAAGATAGATATTATAGGTTAATTAACCTTTCTGTTAACTATAGCCTAGATATATAAACCATTTGCTAATTCCACGCACACCTATTAGTGTGTTATATCTAAGGTAATTTTATTCTATTTTATCTATAGTGTACTAAGGATAAGTTACCTTGTTAGTCCTAGGATTATATATGCTATAATTAGCGTTTCTTATCTATCTAAATCTAACTAAAAACAAACAATATATAATATATATAATCATTTCTTATAGCTCTCTTTTCCCCCTTGTTTTATACTAATAGCTATATAAACTAACCTCTTAGTTAGAAGAGGGAGGCATTTTAATTAAAGCTTTTAGACTAAGCATTTACTTATAATAGCGTAGTAGTTATAGCTTATATTAACTTAAGTATCTATAAAGGTAGTTTTATTAATTAAAGTAAGAACTAAGAAGGGGAATAAATCTATATTATTCTAGATTTCTTTATAGTCCTTATTAGTAATAACTATATACTATAAAGCCTCTCTATACCTTCTTCCCCTATCCCTTATTAAATAACTTAATAATAGGGTTACTCTTTTCCTAACTATACTATAAACTTAATATCTAAGTCTATAGAAGTTATATCCTCTATGTTATAAATATTAATAAAGGACTTCTTCTATAGCTAGATAGTAAGGCATAAAGAGCATGCTATAATAAAATGCTTAGAGAAGCTACATTATATATATTTCCCCTTATTATAGCACGTATTAAGCATATCTTATATAACCTATTTAGCCTATTTACTGCCCCCTTTATTACCTAACCTTTAGTATCCTATAGACTTTCTAAAGCCTTATTAGGTCCCTATTATAGCTATAGATTAAATATCTATTATTAGCATGTCCTTATTATACACCTTAGTCTTATTTAGGTTAGGCACCTAATTACTATATTTCTGTATCTAGTGTCTTTCCTCTAATTAGTAAGACTTAATATCTAGTATAATGCTTTAATAGTAGGCTATTATAGAAATATAATTAGCCTAGGGTATATCCTAACCTACGCTATAGTCTTTTATTTATTTATTAAGCACTATATATAGCTTAGATAACTTCACTAAATCTAACTAATTAAGCCCCCTAGCTAGAGCTAATTTCTATTTAAAATAAATATAGAAGTTACTAAATTACTTATTTTATTATTATATTAATTAATTAAGTTCTATAATACCTAATTCCTATTAATAAGAGTTATTAAATATCTCCCTAAGGTATTTAAGAAGCTACTCTAGGTAATAGTTAAGTAAATAGCCCTTTTTAAAGAAAGGTATAACCTATGCCTATACCTTAGGAGATAGGTTCTAGTAAATAAAATACTACTAGTCCTATTTATTACTAATAAAATCCTTATCTATAAGTAACTTATAGGCTATTAGGCCTTTCTAAGCTATAAATAAAACCCTATTACTATTAAAGGGGGGCCTAGTAAGAAAGGGTTTTTACTTAGGCTAAATTAGTATAGGTGCTATATTATACTTATTAGTTAAGTACTTAATCTACCTTACTTACTATTTAAGTAAGTATTATAATATTACTAACTTATTAGTATTTATCCTATTCTATAGTAATAGTATATTTACTAGTTAATATATTTCTATAGTAAAGAATAATATATATTCTAGGAGTATTAAATATTATACTAAATATACTTTTAAGGCTACTAGTAAAGGTAACCTATAGGGAAGTAGTATATAAAAGTTATTATAATAAATTAAATATAAGTATATATTTTATTATAAAGAAATATATTACTACTATAATTATAGATAATAACCTTAAAGCTAGAATTATCTAGGGATACTAGTTTAATTAAAAATTTAGTTAGATTATTACTACTATAAGAGTATACTAAGAGAGATAAGTAGTAAAAAACGCTAGGATTAGACTAAAAATCCTATTATATAGATAGGACTTATGTAAGGATAGTCTGCTATATTACTATAGTAAGGGTAGGTTTTTTTATCTCTATATTCTAATAATAAAGGTTAAATCTATACTATAATTAGTCTATAATAAGTAATAGTATTTTAGAATTACTAGGATAGTAGTAAAGCTTTAATTAGTATGCTTTTTTATATATAAGTTAATAGATCTATAATTACATAGCCTATTATATAGTATATTAAGGGAATATAATTAATTATTTTAAACTACTAGGACAATTACAATCCTTATAGTTAAACCTAATACCTTTTTATATAATTTTACTTAATTTTATTATAGATATACTAGAAGTATTAGTTACTAATATAATATAATAAATAGAAGGATATATAATATATAACTTATTATATTTAGTAAATTACCTTTTTAGTAAAAAGACCTTTTTAATACTAGGATATACTATATATCTAGTGGAAATCTAGGTAAAATTACTCCTTTATGCCTTATATATTATAGACTAGGGATTACTAAGATAAATTATTAGTAATAAAGACCTAAAGTTTATATCTAATATATAGAAAGAGATATTTAGGTATATAGGAGTTAAACTCCTTATAGGTACTATATATTACCCTTAAATAAATAAAATAGTAAAGAGGAAAAACTAAATAGTAATAAACCTAAATATAGTATAAATATTAATACTTCTAGCGCTATAATATTAGCTAAATAATACTATAGCTATAAGTATAAGGTAGGCCCCGAATAAGCTATTATATAGGTTTTATTCTCTAAGTATTATTAACTTTCTCTCTCTAAATAATATAATTAATATAGGAGTTAGTATAAATAATATAGTAATACTATAAAAGTTATACTAGTATAAGGCTTAGTTAGCTATTATAATAGTAACTACTCTTACTAAGATTTAGTATAATAATTACTATAAACTAGTTAATATTAATATAGGAAATATAGTTTATTTATAATTATATAAGTAATATAAATTACCTAGGAAGCTTAAGAAAAAATAGTTACTATAAAAAGTAAGGCTATATAAGGTACTTAAAAAAAGTAAACCTATTAATATATTAATTAGACTTTTCTTTAGATTTATAAGTCTATCTAGTGGTTTCTATAGTATAAATATAAAAGCTAGCTTAAGGTAAGGACTTACTTAGTAAGAAAGAACTAGTTTTACTACTAATTATATTTAATAACCTAGAGGAAGTAAATTACTACGAAATTAAATAAATCTATAGTTATTATATTAAGATTTTTAAATAAAGTAAAACTATAAGAGTAAAATTCCTTATCTAATAGAAGGGATTTATTACTAAAAATAACTAATAAATAGCTAAAAGTAAGATATAAATTAATATAGCTAAGTTAGTAAAGAAATACCTTAAGAAAAATCTAATTAATTAGGAAAGGGAGTCTATAAAGAAAGTTATTAATTTACCTATAAAGTAATAATAGTAAAGAAAAAGAAGTAATTATAAAAGGCTAGATTTAATAGGCTAGAGTAAAGTAGCTAAACCTTTTTATATATATTATTAATTATACTAACTAAGGGAAGCTTACTATACTCTTACTTAATATTATCCCTAAAACTACTATCAGCTTAGTATAGTTAAATATAATAAAAATATAGCTAAATTTACTTTAGGGTTTTTTTTTACTTTTTTTCTTTTTTTTACTTTATAGTATTAGACCTTAGAGATAATAATATAAGTAAGGAAGATTTCTAAAAACTATAAGACCTAGAGCTAGATTAGCTATAAGAGATATAGAATTAGAATAACTATAAGAAATACTAAGTAAAAAATAAAACTATTATACTAGAAGTTAAATATAAGTTTTATAAATAATATATAAGTCTATACTATAATTAAAGAGCTATACTAGATTTAGTCCTTTTTAATAATAAGGTATATATATATAACTAAATACTTTATAAGTAAATAAGGGTAGTATATCTATATATTTAAGTACTAGCTATAATTAAATAAAATTAGATATTAGGGAAGCTTATTATTACTAATTTATTATAGTAATAATCTATAACTAATAAGGAAAGAGCTAAATATATCTAGTAAATTAATAAGCTTTTAGTAAAACTAGGAACTATAACCTATTATAAAAAGGTAAAGTTTTTTAAATACTATATAAGTTAGATAAAATAATAAAATTAGCTATTAAAATATTTATACCTTATATAATAAATTATATAATTATAGTAGTAATAATACTTAGATAACCTAAGAATAAGATAAGATAAAGTAAATATATTATTATAATTAATAAAAGGGTATAATAAAAATACTAACTAAGTAACTAAGGTTATTTAAAAGATAGTTAAGACTAAGAAATAAGGTAATAATAATAATAATAATTATATAAGTATAGTATTAGATTTAGATATAAAGTAATAGAAGTATAAATAAGTAATAGAAAAGTTAATTAAAGATAATTATATAAGAGCTATAAGAAAAGAATAGTGAAAGTATATAAAAGTAAAGTTAAATAATAATAAATCTAATAGTATACTAAACTAAGGTTATTATAGACTATTTAAATTATAAGTACTTAGCTATAAAGCCTAAGCTTACTAGTAAGTAAGTAACTATACTTAATAAGCTTTATCCTTTTAACTTTAAAATTATATATTATATAACCCCGTGGCGTGGTGGTTACACGCTGTGGAGACCTGTTCTAGGTCATAAGTCGTGGGTTCGAATCCCACATAGGGCATAATTTTTAGAGGTCTTGGTTATACCTCTAAAAATTAAACTAATTATAATGCTAGAAAAAGTGAGTCTAGGTCCCCACTTTTTCTAGCGTTATAAGCGAATTAAACAAGTTACTTTGCTATATAAATTAGCTAGGATACCCAAAGCTCTAGGGTTGCAATTTAAGCTAGGGTTTGTAACTATATTACATAATTAAGGTATTAGGAACTAGATTAAAGAAGACAGGGATAGTTAGAAGAGGGGAAAAAATCGTTGTAACTAGCTTAGGCAACAAACACACACGAGATAGAACTATATATGTAGCTAAACAAACCGTAGTAGGTTTTTCACCTAACTAGGTAACTAACTAGTTATCTAGATAACTAGTAACCTAGTACGGTTTTCCTACTACAAAGCAAATACCACCGCAGGAGTACTAGTAAATAGCATAAATTGCTATCTAGCGTAATTAATAATAATATATATTATATAAGGAAATTAAATCCTATTAATTTACTTTTAAGAAAACTAGATTTTATAAGTAAGGTAAGGAAAGTAAAAGTAATAATTATATAACTCCTAATTTTTTTATTTAAATTTATAAATACTAAGTAATAAAAATACTATAGTAATACTATATATTCTTTACGCTAGATAGCTAATTAGGTAGCTAGTCCTAGTACTCTAACCGCTTAGTTAAGAGGGAAAACCCTAAACTAGGAAGAAAAACCCCCCTATGTCTATAAATAGGCTAGCGCTAACCCTCTTTTAGGTCTACGCTGCCTTAGGTGTGGTTAACTATAGGTGTTTAGTGCTAGCTTACGCTAGCCTTATCCTATAGAAAATAAGAGAAAAGAAAAATATGCAGCAGTAAGCCTATCTAGCTCCCTTTAATACTAATCTAACCTTATTCTAACCCTACTCCATGCCTCCTACTCTATTCTATAATAAAGGGTGTAATCCTAGTTCCTAAGGAGAAATAGGGCTAATTCTAGGTTAGTAAGGGGGCGGCGGCAGGCTAGTGTAAAATAATACCTATAGTTTTTAACTTAAAATTGTTAAAAATAAGACCTATTTTTAGCCCTTTTCTAGTCAAAGGACCTTTTTATTACTAGCTTGCATTGCAAGCCTGACAGCTGCACTGCAGCTGTCAACGGTCGCGAAGGTGGCTGTCAATAGCTACGTCGCAGCTGTCAACAGCTGCGACCGACCGTGTGGATGACTAATCCAAATCAATTGTGGATTATTCAATTGCGTTGTGGCTACAAGCGTAGCCACAACTACGCCACTAGTAATTAGGTAAGCAAGGGTGACGTAAGCAGGTTACCCTACACATAGGTTACCCTATAGCTATCTTTGACAGCGATTTTCTCTTTAACTAGAGGTTATACAAAAGTTTCACATATAGCAAATTAAAGCTAGAAGACAGGGCTTTTATTTTATGCAGGAAC
>JFGW01000533.1:0-11815 GCA_000729825.1 Epichloe sp. AL9924
AAAAATAAGTTAAACTTATTTTTTATAGCTTAATTAAGCTATATAAGGTAATTAAAATAATACTATTAGTTCTTTATTAATATATTATAAATATTAGTCTATTATATTCTTTCTTTATATATTATAGTAATAAGATATAGAAAGTTACTATATATAACTTCTTAAAGCTTTAGAATTATAAAGCTTAAAGTAATATTTAATTAGTTTAAATAGTAAATAAATAGTTTAAGCTCTTTTTAAGTTCTTATTATATTTGTAATATTATTTTAGTACTAAGTATATATTCTATTAACTTTTATATATTTATTTAGATTTCTAATTTTATTTTATTATATCAGTTTAAGGTATTTTTTCATTAAATTAATAATAAAAATATAAAATAATTAATAATAATAGTAAATAAAATAATTAGAAGGTTTTTCTTAAAGTGATATTAGTAAAATAAAGTAATAAGTATAATAATATTATTAAAAAGGTATAATATTATAAATAACCCTAGTTATAGTAAAATCCTTAAAAAAAGGTAAATATTATAAATTCTATAACTAATTAAGTAAAATAAGTAATAATAAAAGCTTCTATATAACTAGTATTCTTTTAATCCTTATAATAACCCTATATAATAAAAAGGCCCACTTCTTTTTTTACTAATACTATATTTATAGTTAGTGTAGTTAGTGTAGTTAGTAACTACACTACCTACACTACACTATAAGTAAAAAAAAACTACATTACACTAAATATAAAAAAAAAAACTATAACTACACTAACTATAATAAAAAAAAAACTACACTATAAATACAAGATTTTCCTAAAAACTACACTAACTACACTACAAACAATACTCTGCTTATTCCTAAAGATAAAACTATTAAAAATCTCCTTTAAAATCTCCTAAAAAGTTATCTTAAAAGTAAATTACCTTTAAAATATTAATATATATATTATTTACGCTAGTTAGCTCTATAAATAGCTATTACTAATACCCCTACTACTAAGCTAAAAGGGAAAACCCTAAATTAGGAAGAAAAACCCTCTTATATCTATATTTAAGCTAGCGCTAGCCCTATAGTAAGTCTACGCCACTTAGTATATAACCTATTATAAGTGTTTATTACTAGCTTATACTAGCCTTATCTTATAGTAAAGAAAAAAAAAGAAAAAATATATAAAATAAGTATTTTTAAGTCCTTTTTAGTTTTACTTTAGTATAGTAATAAGTCTATTCTAAGTCTTTTTACTTTTACCTAAAGTAAGGTAAATTTAAGCTTATAATTATAATTTACTTTTTATTTACTTTTATACTAACTTTTCTATAGCCTTACTTTTTAGTTATCTCTAAGCTAGTCTTACTTTATTAGTTTAATAAAATATAAGCACTTATTTTTACTTAGCTATTATAAGGAAAGGGTAGCTTTAACCTAGGTTTAGATTAGTCCTAGCTTAAGGCTAGTTATATATTATTAGATTTATTAATCTTACTATACTTTATTTTTTAAGTAAGTTATCTAATTTATCACCCCGTGGCGTGGTGGTTACACGCTATGGAGACCTGTTCCGGGTCGCAGGTCGTGGGTTCGAATCCCACACGGGGCACAATTTTTAGAGGTCTTGGTCACACCTCTAAAAATTGAACCAATCGCAACGCTAGAAAAAGTGGGTCCTGGTCCCACTTTTTCTAGCGTTGCAAGTGAATTAAACAAGCTACTTCGCTATATAAATTAGCTAGGATACCCAGAGCTCTAGGGTTGTAATTTGAGCTAGGGTTTGCAACTATATTGCATAATTAACGGATTTAGGAACTCGATAGTTGAATACGGGGATAGTTAGAGGGGAAAATATCGTTGTAACTAGCTTAGGCAATAAACACACATGAGATAGAACCATGTATGTAGCTAAACAAACTGTAGTAGGTTTTTCACCTAACTAGGTAACTAACTAGTTATCTAGATAACTAGTAACCTAGTACGGTTTTCCTACTACAAAGCAAATACCACCGCAGGAGTACTAGTAAATAGCATAAATTGCTATCTAGCGTAATCAATATATCTAATTTATCCCCCCCCTCTCTCTTAGTAATTATAAAAGAAAGGTCTTTTTTCTTAAGGTTTCTAGATTTTTTTTCTCTTTTTATATTAAACTTCTTATAGGTTTTTCTCTTTTTCCTAACTATTAAAGGCTATTTTAAGCTAGGTCTAGGTTAATTACTAATATTTATTATAGATTTAAAGAAAACCTAGTATAATATTAATAAAGCCTATAAGTTTTCTAATATTACTATGTTTCTAATTCTAACTTACCTAGGAATTTATAGTATATAAGGGCTTTCTAAGGAAGTCTATAACTACTAAGTAATATAAAAAGGTCTAGGATAAGGATATCTCTATAAGTTTGCTTTTATTCTAAGCTTATTTTACTACTAATTTATACTAGCTTAGTAAACTAAAGGAATACTAGTGTACTTCCTATAAGTCTTACTTAGTTTTAAAACCTAGGTATTAGTATAATATTATTATTAGTAAGTTAATCCTATTCTAGCTTAGTAGTAAGGCTAACTTACTAGGTAAGGGTAGTTACTAATACCTATTTTAACTATTAGGTATAAAATTATTAATATATTAAGGTAATAATTACCTTTTCTTTAGTATAGGTCTATAGCTAATTTACTTACTAGCTAAATATAACTAGCTAGTAAAATAAGTATTATTAGCTAGTTAAGACTTAGGCTACTATAGCTACTAGGGGTAATATAAGTACTTTTACTCTAGCTTAGTAATAGTCTTATTTTAGGGCTAATATTTTTATTCTAAGTCCTAAAGGGCTTCTAAGACTAGGTTAAGAAACTCTATACTAGTAATTAAGCTAAGAAAAAGGAAATTATCTCTATAGTAAGCCTAGACTAAGCTAGTTTCTACAAGGACTAATATTCTAAGCTTATCTTTTAGCTTTAGTACTTAAATATATATATAGTAAAGATAAACTATTTCTTACTTATTACTATTTTTATAAAGAATTATAAAAAGGTAGTAAAGAATACTATCTTTATTCTAAAGAAGGAATAATATAGTAGCTAGTTTTAAGTTTAAGGTAAGGGTAATAGTAAGCTAGTTAAACCTATAATACCTAGAGTTTTTAGTTAAAATTAATCTAATAACTATTCTAGATATAAATATTCTTTATTATAACTATAGTATTAAATTTATTTCTAGCTTACTAGTATTACTATATTACTTAGTCTTCCTTCTATTTTATATCTATATTTAAGTGGTTTTTTACTTATCCTTAGAATTAACCTAAGTCCCTAGGTCTTCTAAGTTAGTTAATAGCTAGTTCTTATACTAGTAAGTAGTATTAAAGTCTTTCTATACCTAGGAACTATCTAGCTAAGGATCTTACTTTTAGAGGATTATTTAGGGCTAGCCTTACTTCCTATATATTAGTAAGCTAATATTATTAAGGCTATTTATAATTATAGTTACTATAGTTAACTAATATATAATATTAGTCTTTAACTACTTAGCTATAGCTATATAAGGGTAATTCTACCCTAGGGATATTCCTACAAAATAGGAATTTATTAAGGCTTATCTTCCTTGTATATAGTTAAATTATTATTAATAAGATATATTTATCTAGTTTTATATAAAACTTTTCAATCTCTTTTAGGTTATAAAAGGGAGAGTAGTCCTTAGTTAGCTCTTTAAAGTACTTACTTTAGGCTAGCCTTTCCTTATTATACTAGTTCTTTTATTATTATTTTTATTCCTTATATAAGTCTATATTTAGTTTATTATTTACTAAAGTAAGTCTCCTTTTATAGTATAGTATTATTACTATTAAGTTAGCTATAGTTTAAATCTTTTCTATAATTCTATTATTTATAATTCTTTCCTTAAACTTTTATTTTATCTTATTTAAGTATAAATTAAGAAAGAGAATATATATCTTAACTTCTAGTTATATAATAAGGATAGCTTTAAATACCCCTATAATAATCTAAAGGTAAGCTAATTAGTTTATTATAAAGCTTTTTACTATTTTTCTTAGTTTTTTTTCTTTCTTAGTAAGGGTATAGTAAGTACTTACTTTATAAGTAAGAATAAGTTAGATTACTTATATATATAGAAGTCTAGTATCTTTAAAGCTATAACCCTAAGCTAACGCTACTAGTAAGAATAGTATAAGTTATTACTAAGTAAATTTATCTTTAAGAATATTCTTATAAGCACTTTAGTTAAGTTTTTTATTAACCTATATACTAAGGAATCTATATAACTCTATAAGCACTATCTTCTCTATACTAAGTTAGACCCTAGCCTAGGGTAGTCTATAGGACTTACTAAAGTATATAAGCTTAGTCTTAGCTAGGTTAAACTTAACTCTTACTTACTTTACCTATTCTTCGCAGATTTTCCACGTGGCTTTAAGTCTTTTCTAGGTCTAAGCAGTGGTCTTGCTAAACGCCGCTATGTTTGTATCGTCTGCGAATCAAAATATTAATATAAGTTTATTATATTCTTATAGTATTTTTACTACTAACTTATTACTAGTAAAATAATAAGTAAGAAAATTCTATATATAAAATAATCTTAGTAAGTTATGATATAGAATATTCTCCTAAAAATAATACTTATAAGATTCTAAGATACCTTATTAATAATAAGACCTTACCTATAGAATATAATAAATCTATAAGTATAACTTCTTTATTACTAATATCTAATAGGTTACTTAATAAAATATACTTATTACTTCTAAAATAATAAAAACTATATTATAGTATATCTCTTTTATCTAGAATTTACTTACTTATTACTAGAGTATTACACTATAATTGATTTGTAGTGTATTTTTCTTTGAACAAATAATATATATCTAATCATAGAAAATATATATAAATATAAAACTTGTTTTTTTAGATAAATAACTAAAAAACTATAATATAGTTATATATAAAAGTAAGCCTAAAAGTAAGCCCTTTGCCTTTAAATTAGAAAAACTATATTTCACTACATTTTAGCACTAAAAATACACTACAAATATAGTGTTTCTAATTTACGGCTTAATAACCCACTTTTAGACCCACTTTTCTATATAGTATTTTTATTAGGATTTTACTCTATAGGATTACGTGATTTTTAGATTAATATCTTTAATTATAAGCTAGATATAAAATTAAATATTAAAACTACAAAACACACTACACTAACTACAAACAATACTCTGCGTATTACTAATATACTACTAGTACCTAGCTTAAATTATATAGCTTTATAATAAGCTATTTAAACTTATTAAAGCTACTTCTAAAGGTAGCTATTATTATTAAAATAAAGTAAGTATAATTCTATTACTTAAATACTAAATTATTACTAACTTATTACTAGTTTATTATAAAAGTAAAGAAAAAGCTATAAAATACTATTTTATTTTATAAGAATTCTAATAAGTATAAATATATTTACTATACTGGAATAATTACTAATATTACTTATAAAGTAAAATATAATAAGTATACTATAATAATACTACTAAGTAATACTATAAACCTTAAAATATAAATTAATATTTTAAACTCTCTTTACTTTATAGCCTAGAATATTTTAATAATAAGCTTTCTTAATATTTATAACTAATACTTTACTAACTTACTAGTAGTTTATACCTTATATTACTAATTTACTTACTTATATTAGTTTTATTAAGCTTCTTTCTTTTAATACTAAGACTTTACTTTTAGCTTAATTATTTACTTAAGGAATATTTATAATTACTTACTATAAACCTCTAGGATTATAGCCTTATAATACCTTTACTAGTGTATAGCTATATATTATATAATTACTTATATTATATATTAACTATACTATTAATAGGTTATTTACTTAATTTGTTTATTTAGTATAAGTAAAAGCCCTTAAATAGTGTTCTAGGACCTAGTTAAAATATTCTATCTAGCTATTTATTTAGGGATAAAAAGTAGTGCTAAGTAGCTACTTAGTTATAAGAAAGTAATAAAAAGTTATTTAGAAACCACTAGTAAATATAGAATCTTAGTTTATTATAATACTTTCTAAGGCTTTATAGTCTAATAACTTATATAAGTACTAATATATACCTTTATATCTTTCTTTATTATTAGCTAATAATATTAGTTTATAATCTAATAAAGAGTTTTACTTACTCCCTAATACTTAGTAATAAAGTTATAAGTTAGTAATAAAATTTCTTTTCTTATTTTTAAAGAGATAAAAATATAATTCTTAAATATTAATAGCTTAAAGGGTTTAATAAACTATGTTTAAAATACTACTAAATTACTACTTTTAAGTAACTTTAATTAACCTATAGTAAAGTTATTACCTTACTATACTTTATATAATAAGACTTAAATTAAGGGTTTTAATTCTAAGCTTTTTTCTAAAAAGTTAGTGTTAGTTACACCAAGGAACGTTACACTAGTGCGAAGGGGTTAAATTTAATAAAGTTAATAATAATTAATAGCTTAGAGAGAGAAAAGAAGAGAGAGAAAAAGAGAAATCTAGCTAAGAGGGAAAAAGGGAGAAAAGTAAGGCTATAGTGTAGTGCTATTACTAATAGTGTAAGGTAGATTGTAATATAGCTAATTATATTATGTGCATCCCTTTAGTAAACTTACCTTTAGCTATAGTTAAACTATCTATTATCTAAAGGTCTAGAGAAAGCTATACTAGTAGTCTCTCTTTTCTTTATAGCTAAAAAAGCCTAAAAATATAATAAAAATTAAATTAAAGGAAAGTAGATATAAGTAAATCCCTTAATAAGAATCTATTGCTTTAATTAGCTAGTGTAGCCTTAGTTATTCTAATTAACCTAGCTATATTAATCTATACTTACTAACCTATTATCTTTAATCCTCCGCTTTATCTAACCTTAAAGGTCTCTTAACCTAGCCTTTTATATAAATTTTTAATTTTTTTAAATTAATTAAGGTAAAGAGCTAAATTTAGCAATGCCTTTATTATTATATTAGCTAGGTTATTATCACTATTAATCTATCTAACCTTATAGATCTCTCTTCTCTTATATAACTATTAAAGGGCTATAATATTAATTATTAGTTACTTCTCTTTTATTATACCTAGCTTTATAAGGTATTTATATAGTAAGAAAGAGTTAATATAGAGAATTATTAGGATTTAAGGTATCTTTAATTAGTCTATAATTAGGTAAAGAGTTATAAATATTATATATATAATATTAGTGCCTTAAACTATACTATATAATTTAGAGGTAAGCGCGCTATATATAACTTACTTACTCTTTATTAAGCTATATATAATAATATTACCTTTTATAATAAAGGTATTATTAGCAAGTAATTTATTTATAAATATAAAAAGCTTTACTTCTTTAAGGGTTAAAGGGATATATTACAGTTCTTACTATTAATTCTTAATTTACTATTTAAGGTATTTATTAAGGTATATAATATTATTAGTAAAGGGTGCTTAGTATTAAGCTATAATTAAAAGGTTATAAAATATCTTTAGCTAGTATATAGTTATAATATAACTCCCTTAGGCTTATTACTCTATATAATCTTACTTTACTATTAGTAATTACAAATTAATTTCCTTAATTTTCTAACTTTAGCCCTTTTAGGTTAGGGTTAGTAAGTTATTAGTATTTTTAGTTAGAATATAGCTATTAAAGATAAGGGGATTTATAGTTATTAAGTACTATTTTTCTTTTACTATAAACTTTACTTTTTAAAGCTTTTTTTTTCCTTCTTTAAGAATTTATTATTACTAAGGCCTAAGGTATTATTTATTTATATTCCTATAATACTAAAGAGGTTTTTATTATTTAAGGCTATAATTAATAAGCAAGGATTATATATTAAGGTTATTATCTTAAGGTTATCCTTATAGTAATAAAAATATATTACTTACTAATAAGTTCTAGCCTTTATAATCCTATAAAGAGACTTAATTACACCTATTACTATACCTTCTAGAAAGAGGTATATAACTTACTTAGGTAATCTTATAATAATTAGCCTATTTAAGGTTATTTATAATTAAATATAGGCTTATATAATATCTTATAGCTAAAGGTAAATCTCTCTTTACCTTAATAATAAAGTAAGGGCTATAATAATCTATTAGCTTGATTATTATATTATTAGTAATTATATTAAAATAGCCTCTTTTCCTTTATTATTATAGCCTTATATAATAAGGTATAATTTCTTATATAGGAATTTAGTCCCTTTACCCTTAACTTCTCTAACTATATAGAAATTAAAGATTCTATAGTCTTTATACTTTATAAGGTTAAATATTATAAACCTAAATATATTATAAGCTTATAAAGTAGTAATCTTAGCTTAGTTAAATTACTTAAAAGGGTTACTTAAAGTTATAATCTTTCCTTTTTAATAAAGTTAAAAAGTAAGCTTTTAGTTAGCTTTTTCTTTTACTATAAGAAATACTATATTTAGTATTTCTCTAGTAATAATCTCTTTAATTAATACCTTCTCTTAGTCTTTATGAATAAATATAAGAAGCTTTATAAGTCTGATAAGCTTATTAGAATTATAAGTCTAGGCCTTAATTACCTTTACTTTTACTACCTTAAGATAAATTATAGGTTTCTTAACTTTATAGCTTTCTATAGAATTATCTTTAGCTTTAATAGCCTTTAAGGGCTTTTCTATACCCTTAGTAATATAGAATTAAACTATAAGGTTTTTTTTTAGTTTTCTTTACTTTCTTTTTACTAAAGGCTTTTCTTTTTTTTTTACCCTTACCCCCTTACTCTTTACTAGCCTATTTCCTAGGCCTTATAAGGAATTATTTCCCCTAGTTACCCTAGCCTTTCTTAGTAATTTCTTTTCTTTATAAAAAGTCTTTAAGGTAAGTATACCTTTCCTAAGGTCTTAAAGCTTCACTACTTTATTTTCCTTATACTATAAGTCTTTATAATATAGCTTTATTATTATAAAGTAAAACCTAGCTAAGCTATAAAGTATCTTAACTATATAAGTTTCCTTATTAATAGCTAATAGCTTATAAGGGCTATATTATTTACCTTTTTCTCTTTATATATATATATTAGCCTATAGTAATAGCTAATATATTAGTAATATATTAAGGCTATTTTAGGCACTAAGGGCCTTATAAACCTATCTCTTAGCTAGGTAGTAATAAACCTTATTAGTTACCTTTTAAATTACTTTAGCTTATTGAATAATAAAGATACTTAGTAATAACTTATTTATAATTTATAAATAAGCTTTAAAGACTAGTAATATAAGTATAAGGCTATTAAGGCTTACTAAGTTATTAATAACTTTAATAGCTATTTAAAGCTATTACTTAGGGGTAATATCTTTACTAATTAAGTCTATAATAATATTATAAGCTTAGTAAAGAGGTCTATAATATCTTTTAACCTTTCTAATACTATTATAGGCTTTAATAAGTATTTTATTAATCTTAATTAATATTAAGTAAGTATAATACCTAAATTTAGCTAAAGTAAAGTTATTACTAGTATTATAAATAATCTAATTTAAAGGGCCTAGATGTAAGAACAATAATAGCTAGGCAAGAGGTATAGGGGCTCTAGTATATTAACTAAAGCTTGCTAGGTCTAAGTGTGTTATACGTGCAAGTCACTAGCTTATAGCTAGCGGCTCGCCAGTGTCACATAGACCTAGCCCTAGGGTGTGGCCTGTCCATAGGGCGCGCTAGTGGTGCGCCTATATTATAAGTAGGGCCTTATAATTATCCCCTCACTTATAGCTAGGCTCCTAAATAGCTTCCACTAGCTTTTATATAGCTATTTGCTAACTAGCTGCTATATTAAAATAATAATAAATAACAATAGCATTTAAGTATAAATTTGCCTTTAACTCCCTATTATATTATATACTTTTTACCTCTATATCCTTAGTTAACTTTTTAAAACTATTATAATACCTTAAGCTACTATTACATTCCCCTTACTAATTGCCTTACTTTTACTATAGATTTAGACTATATTCCCTTAAAGGAATATTCCTATATATATTATCTACGCACTAGATATACTAACTTTAAGAAAAGCCCGCTATCTAAGCCTAAATTACTTTAGATTAACTATTAATTCCCTATGGAATTATTTACTACTACTATAATAGTAAAACATTTAAAACACTATATTTAATATTATAAGCGTAGTAATACTTATAACACTATATATATACTACTATTCCTATATCTTTTAGTCCCTTATTACTAATGTCTTTATATAAGCTATAGCCACTATAAAAGGTAACTTTTTACATCTTTTAACCTTAATAAACTAGGCATAAACCCTTATAGTTACCCTTAGTAGCTTATATAAGGAAAACCTAGAGAACTAAATATTCTCTAAGGTAACTTACTTTAGTTTTACTAGGGCTTATCTAAACCTAATACTAGGGTTTAATTATACTAATATAGCACACTATATTATATTTAGCCTTACTAAGGCTATAAAGGTCTATTAGGTCTATCTTTTCCTTACCTATATACTAGTCTTTTGCTTACTTCTTAGGGTAGGAGGTATTAATTTTATATAACTAGTATATTATTTCCTACTAGTAACTTTCTATTACTATATTTCTAGCTCCTATCCTAGGGGTAGTAAGTACTCTAATCCTTTTTACTACCTTTTTGCTAACCTTTTTATAGCTAAACTATTATAAACTTTCCTATATCTAGAAGGTAAAGGTAACTTTATATCTAAGGTCTTATAACGTAGGTTTTATGCCCTAGGGTATTACTAAGCATTGCTTTTACTAAGCAATATAGGAGCTAATTAGTAAGGATAAGAACTAGGGCAAGTACCTTCTTTATAGAGGTATAGTTCTTTTATATAAAGGGGCTATAATAAAGGGGTTTCCTTTAAGTCTCCTTACTTTATAGGCATGTTTTTATTTGTTTTTTAGTAAGTAATCTAAGGTTTCTTAGTTTAGAGTATAATAGTAGCTAGTAAGGCTAGGCCTTTTTTATAGGAATATTATATCTCTTTACTTATAACTTGCTTATATCTTACTATCTCTTTTATAGGATTTGCTTTAGTAAAACGCCTAAATCACATATTATATACCTTCTATATCTTTAGCTAGGACCTATTAGTTATATTCGCTTAGCTAACCCTTCTATTTTACTAGGTATTTATTACCTTTATAGGTCTTTCTATAGTCTTTAACTTCCTTTACTTTATACTTATCTTCTTTATCTTTAAGGTCTAGTATTAGCATTTTCTTATCCCTAGTGTCTTTATAGTAATTCTATAGTTCTAGTAAACTAATATAAAATACATTATATAGCTAACTATACTTTTTAGGTAATGCTAGTTAGTATGCTTATTTTCCTATAGCATTAAGTACTTAAAATAGTCTAATAAATCTAGGGGTTAGCTTCTATTTTATATCCTTAAGTCTAATATTCTTTACTAATAGTACTATAAAGTTACCTTTTTTTAAGGTTAATAGCTAGTAGCACTTATTATAGTACTTTACCTAGGTTTTAGTAGCTTTTATCTAGTTTTCCTTTAGTTACTCCCTAACTTTATATAACTTTATAATATATATATAGGCTTCTAGCACCTTCCCTTCCTTAATCTTATCCCTAAGAGCTAGGTAAAACTTAGGTAAATATTCTATAAGGGAGTAGTTTAGAGAGTAACCTATAGTCTTATTAACTATATTATTATATATAAATTAGGCTGCTAGGAGTAGCTTTAGCTATATTTACTAGTTCTCTATAATAAAGCATTAGAGGTAATACTTATTGAAATG
>JFGW01000534.1:0-11720 GCA_000729825.1 Epichloe sp. AL9924
TTTTTAACATATCTTATATAAGACCTAGGATAATATATAAATACACTAATAACTCCTAGCTATTAATATTAATCCTAGTGTATACTATATAAGTAATTAAGGAGGTATTTTCCCTTACTTTCTTCCCTCTCCTTTTTATTTTTACTATAGTATAAATACGCCTCCTATTTAGTAAATATATAAGCTCTAGACTAAGCTATTTTATTACTAATTTGCTTATAGCGCTATAGTAATTATAACTATAATTAATCTAGATATTAATATAAAAGCATATATTAAAGAGTATAAGGACTAAAAATAGTAGTTAATTTATATATTATAATATATCCCTCTTTACCCTTATATACTTATTCTAATTAACTATTATTATAGTAACTAGCTAACCCCTTTACCCCTATATAAGACTTTGCTTAAGGGCTACTTATTTTCTAGAATATTAATATTTATCTCCTTATTTATACTCTCTTTATTTACTCTATGCGTTTTAATACTAATTTATAGCTAGTAAGGCAAAAGGATAATATACTCCTTTATATAGTAATTCTTAGAACTATATTATAAGTAGTATCCCTTCTAGTAGTATTAAGTAAGCTTTACCTCTAATACTTACTTAGCCTTTTATAACTTTATAGGCGCTTTCTATACTTTATCCTTACTTCCTAACTTATTTTATTTTCCTAGCTAAGTCCTAGTAATATAAACTCTAGATATTAGCATATTACCCTTATAGTTAGTTTAAGGTATAGGTTTAGGCTATTAAGGTTTATATTAGGCTTAGTGCTTATTCTCTAAGGTAAGGGTCTTAATATTAACTATAATATTATAGTATTATAAGATAGTAATAAAGTAATTATCTTAGCTAATACCTTAACTAACACTAGTCTCCCTTAAACGCTTATTGAGTGTGTATTAAAGTTTTATAAGCTTTATATTATTACCTTATTAAGCCCCTCTTACTAGTGTAATCTTTTCTATAAAGTAAATAAAAAATATAGTAAATAGCTCTCTTAGTCCTTATTTTAGCTAGTTAAGCTTTATAAGGGTTACCTCTTACTTATATAAGTTAGAGAATATAGATTTAAAATAGTCTAGGAAGTTAATTAGGTTAAAGGTAAAGAGTTTACCTTATTTAAAGTAAGTAGCTACTTAGGCTTATATCTTTACTAAAAGGTTTTAGTAAATAAATATCTATTTATCCTTATTAGTGTTAAAAATAAGACCTATTTTTAGCCCTTTCTAGTTAAAGGACCTTTCTATTACTAGCTTGCATTGCAAGCCTAATAGCTATACTATAGCTATTAACGGTCGCGAAGGTGACTATTAATAGCTATTAATAGTTATAACTAACCATGTGAATAACTAACGTTAATTATAGATTCTTTAATTATAGCTATAAGCGTAGCTATAACTATAGCCACTAGTAATTAGGTAAGCTAGGGTAACGTAAGTAACTTACCCTATAGTGGTGACATAAGTAGCCTACCCTATAGCTATCTTTAATAGTAATTTTCTCTTTAACTAAAGGTTATATAAAAGTTTTATATATAGTAAATTAAAGCTAAAAGATAGGGGTTTTATTTAATATAAGGTTATTTTTTAGACTAAAATTTAGTGCATATAGGTTACTAGTTTATATAGTAATGAGTTAATTTTTTAGTTTTTATATATAAATAAATTTTACAGAAAATCAAAAGTAACTCCTAAGACCTCTCTAGTAGCCTAGATTTACTAATATAGTTCGTAAGTATATAAGAGGAAGAAAATCTTTTTAAACTAGCTAACCTAGCTAAACCTCTTAATCTAATAGCTATATTGCCTATATAACGTCACTAAAATTAATTATATTGCCTTATCAGTTATTATAAAAGTTATCTAAATTAGAATTTAATAGTAATATTTGCTATAACCTTTCGTTACGTTACGTTAATTAATTCAATATAGTGGTTTTACTAGTCCCTAACTATAGAGCTTACACTTATATAGCTATTGCTAGCTAGTAACTAGCTCCCTATATTTTAATAGGTTATAAGCCTAGCTTCTATTACTATAAATTCTTTTTAGGTTACTTTATGTATATTTATAGAAGACTTCCCTTCTATAAAATAGGAAGGAATTATAAGATAAAAGCTATTCCCTTCTATAAAAAAGGAATTATTATAGTTATAAAAGACTTCCCTTCTATAAAATAAGAAGTATGTAAGTAATATAAAAGCTTTTCCTTTCTATAAAAAAGGAAAATTAGTAAGTATAGAAGCTTTTCCCTTCTATAAAAAGGAATTTTAGTACAAATAGAAGACTTCCCTTCTATAAAATAGGAAGATAAATACTAAATCAAAGGGGAAGGGGGCCTAGCAGCCCCCTAAACTTAGTGCGTAAGAGGTTCTAAATAACTAGCTAAAACAGCAGGCTATTAAGTAATAAGTAACTATAGACTAGTTATTAGAGAAGCTAGAGAGCCTATCTATAGCTATAAATAGTTATATAAAGGGTGTGAAAGCTATAAAGCCCGCTAGTTAGCAGTAAGTTTAGCAGCCTATTTATTAAGATAAAGCACCTAAATCTAGCTTTATATAAGCTACCTTTAATAATTTAATTATTAAGGAATTTAATAAGAGGGTTTATAGCTTCCTAGAGACTACTAAGCTTAAAGGAGCTGAAAATTTTAATTAATAGAAACAAGCCCTAGCTATCTAATTTAGAGCATTAAGCATGCCTAATTTTCTAGATAATCCGGAGGTTTCTAGGGCGCTAGGGGACGCTAACTAAGCTATTATCCTTATATTACTAAGGGATAGTTATATAGAAGGCCCCTAAGCTACTATAACTTAGCAAAAGTCACTAGAAAAGGCCTATAATTTACTTATATAGTAGTATTCTTATAGCGTTAAAATCCAGAGGGGGTCCCTATATTTAGACTTTTATAACCTAAATTTTTAAGGTTATAAGGGAACCTTAGAGTCCTTTAATGCGGTCTTTAATAATCTACAAGCTAGATTATTAATTTCAGGGGTCCTAATTAATCCTATAGATTAGGTTAATTAATATCTTTAATCCCTAAAATTAACCTTCCCTTAGTAAGCTAAGAGATAACGTTTTAGCATGCGTATAAATAAGGCTATAAGGGCTCCCCTAAAAGCCCTAAACCTTTAATTTTTAATAGCAAACCTTCTAGCTAAGCAGAGGGATAAGTTATTTATAGTATCTAAAGCCCTGAATTATAGGGCTAAAGACCTAGAAAAGGGTGCTAAAGACAAAGAAAAGGCCCTTAAAGGTTAGAAAAAGAGGAAAGAAAGCTCTAAAGAAAATAAGAGCTCTTCTAATTCTAATAAGAAGAAAAAGAAGTAAAAGGGTTAAAAATTAAATAAAAAAGATAATAAAGAGCCTATAGAGGGTTCTTTTATGCTAGGAAGTTATAACCTTTCTAATGGAGCTCTTAATCTATATAAGAAACCTAGTAATTATAAGACTAGTTATAAGAGCTCTAGTAATAGTAGCTCTAATTCTAGCTCTAGTGATTCGGATAATAATAAGGAAAAACAAGCTATTACATTTGTTAATAGCTTTAATTATTACTATAAGGATATGAAAAACGCCTTATTATATAATATAGGTTCTACTATATATATAGTTAACTCTAGGGAAGTTTTTTAGGATTATACCTCTTTTAAAAAGGGGGAATCTAACCCTATTATAACTAGTGGTAAGCCTATCTTTCCTAAGGGATATAGTAGTGCTGCTTTTAAGGTCTTATATTAAAAGAATCCTAAAAAATATAGGACCTTAGTACTAAAAGATACTCTATATTTTCCCTAAATAAATATTAATATAGTTAGTAGTCTTATATACTATATATCTAGTAGTTACCTTATAAAAAACTAACTTTATCTTAAAGATAGGTCTTATATTATTACCTTAGATATAGAAAAGCATGGTTTTTTCTTTTATATTAAAAACCAAATTACACTTAAGTTATAAAAGGGTCCTTATAGTAATAATATAAAGACTTATTATCTTTAACCTTTTACCTATACTAGCTTTATAGGTTATAGTTACCCTATAGAGGTTTAAATTCCCTTTAAAAAGCTAGATTAGGCTTCTAATTTAGATAAAATCGCTAAAATTAACAAAGATAATAATATTAAAGAGATTATATAGGATAATTTAGGGGAGTTAGTCCCTTCTCTAACGCCTATAGCCCTAGGTTAGGTCCCTTATAAATCTAAGGAAATAGATTTAGGGGTATTAGAGGGCCTTAGTAATAGAAAAAGGTCCTTAATACCTCTCTAAGAGGCCTATGGTTCTTAAGAGGCCTAGTAAGGGATTAATAAAGAAAGCCCTAATCTAAATCCTAATTTAGGCCCTAAGGACTCTTAATATTAATAGTTACTAGAACTAGCTAGCCTATAGCATATATAACTAGGGCACTTAAGGCTTCCTTTGCTAAAGAAAACTAGCTTAATTACTAAAGGAATCCCTGATTTTTCTAAAATTAAGGATAAAGACTTTAAATATATAGCTTATAATTAATCTAAGGTAGTTAGGAGACCTAGAAAATTAGCTATCCCTAACCCCCTTAGAGCTCTAGATTAAATAGAGGGGGATACGCTAAAAATCAGCCCTATATTATATAATAAATAGTTAATTTACTTATTTCTAGTTAATTAAAAGACTAGATATAAGTAAGTGTTCTTATTACCTAATAAGGAAAGCCTAACTGTTTATAAGGCTATTAAAGGCTTCTTTAAAGGGCTTAAAAATTAACTAGGTTAATATCCTAGGTACCTTCACTTTAATAGGGGCTAAGAAATTGATTCTAGTTATTAAACCTAGTTAAATTCTAAAGGGATTAAATTTATGACTTCTAGTCCTTATATCTATGAATGAAATGAATTAGCAAAGCGTTTAATTCGTACTATTCTAGATCAATTAAGGGCTACTATCTAGTGGGCAAAATTACTATTATATCTATGGTGTTTTGTATTACCTATAGTTATTAACCTAGTTAATATAACTGCTAATACCACAAAGGATAAAAGCCCTAAATAACTGCTATCTAGGGAGCTAAATTAGCCCTGTATAACTAATATTAGCAGTATTAGAGCCATAGGATCTCACTATAAGATTCTAATCCCCCTAGAAAAACAACCTAAAGCCTAGAAGTTAGTAGCTAGGACTATCCCTAAAAGATTACTAACTACACTAGGTTCTAACACCTACCTAGTGTATATCCTCTCTAAAAGACTAGTTATAAAGACTAGTTTTATTAAGATTATAGAACCTATAGGTCTTGTCTCTAAAGGATTACCTAGGCTTTCTATAGGGAATAACCTTTTAGAGGGGGAAAATAATTTAGTATAATAAGATCTAAATTAATAAGGTTTAAAGGATTACCCTATAGATAATATAGGTATCCCTATAGGTTAAGAAAAACTACTTATAGGCCCTAAAGAACCCCCTAAAGGTTAGATTCTAAAGGCCCTAGAGAAGGCCATGCCTATATCTTAACTAGGAAATCAGATTTTAACTCCGGACCCTAATTTTAACTAAATTACTAACTTTAACCCTAATATTAACCCTATAGATATTAATATTAGTACCCCTTTTTCTCTAGATTTTGTTAAAGAAATCTGCTTTAAGGTATAGGAGAAGCTAAAGGAAACTAACCTTATTAGCCCTAAACCTAAGACCTAGAAGCAAGCTATATTTAGCCCTAAAAGGGATAAATAAATAGAAGCTATATATAACGAATATAAATAACTTCTAAAGGCTAGTACTTTTAAATTTATAGGGATAGACTAGAGTCCTAAGGGCTAAAAACTACTAAAAAACAGGCTTATATATAAGCTTAAAAAGGATAAAGAAAATAATCCTTTAAAATATAAGGCTTAACTTATTACTAAGAGATTTATACAAATTAAAGGTCTAGATTACCTAGAGACCTTTGCTACTATAAGCATTCCCCTTAGCTAGAGGATTTTACTAGCCCTAGTAGCTTAGAATAACTAGGAAATTAAATAGGTTAATTTTATAAGGGCTTTTCTTAATAGTAACCTAAAACAATAGATTTATATAGTTATTCTAAATAGATTTATTAAATTCCTTAAGGCAAACCCTAAACTAGCTAAATTAGCTAGAAGTTTTAGCTATAAACCCTCTAAAGGCTAAGTAATTTTATTATAGAAGTCTTTGTACAGCCTAAAACAAAGCTTAAGGGAGTGGTAATAAGCACTAATAGTAATGCTAAAGTCCCTAGGATTTAACCCTCTAATATCTAACCTAGCTATATTCTTTAATCCCTTTACTAAAACCTTTATTATTATATATATTAATAACTACCTTCTAATTAGACTAGATTTACCTTATATCTAAAGACTTAAAAAGAAATTTAATAAAGTCTATCTAATAGAAAATAAGGGGCTTACTAAATTCTTCTTAGGGGTTTAAATTATATAAGATAGGCCTAATAGAATACTAAAAATCCACTAATCTTAGTATATCTTAGAGGCTTTAAAACGATTTAATATGCTAGATAGTAAGCCTATTAGCATACCTCTTTAGCTGGGTATATTAGCTACGTAAATAACCAAGCTTTTAATAGCTAGCAAAATCAAGCTCTATTAGTGTATTATAGGGACTATAATATACCTAATGTTACTTATAAGGCTAGATATAGCCTTTACACTACAGTGGCTATCTATAGCACAAGCTAGCCCCTATATAAAGCACCTAAAAACTTGCTAAGGTACCTATTAGGGACTAAATTCCTTGCTATTATTTATAGGGGAGACCCTAAAGGTATAGCTAGTAAAAGCCTAATAGGTTATTATAATAGTGATTTTACAAAGGATAAAAAGACCTCTAAATTAACCTACGCTTATCTATTTAAGCTAGCTAGCGGACCTATTAGTTAGAAATTAAAGAAAGCTAGTATAATAGCTCTATTAACATTAGAAGCTAAATCCAACGCTATTTACGAGACCTTCTAGGAGTTATAGTGGCTTTAGGGCTTATTTAAGGAGCTAAAACCCCTTATTTCTCCCCCTATATAGATATTTTACAATAATTAAGGCGCTATAACCACAGCCTATAATCCTGCCTTACATAGCCATACTAAGCATACTTTACTAAAGTTTAACTATATTAGGCAATAGGTATTAGCAAGTTTAGCTAAGATTAAATATCTAGATATAAAGTCAATACCTACAGATAGTCTAACAAAACTATTATCTATACCTCTTTATTAGGCTTTTATTAAGCTTCTAGGGCTTAATAATCACTAAAAACTAACAACTAATTCCCTTTAATAAGGAACTAAAAACAACGCTAAAAAGGGAGCTATATTTAACTATAGCTAGGAATTTAAAAAGGGGGCTCTTTATATCTTTTCCTGTTTTTCCCTTTTACTATTTTTATCTAAAAGTTCTTACTTACCCTATTATCACTTTATACGCTTTTAATTACTTATACATAACTCTTTTATAAAGGGGGTGTTAAAAATAAGACTTATTTTTAGCCCTTTCTAGTTAAAGGACCTTTCTATTACTAGCTTATATTACAAGCCTAATAGCTATACTATAGCTATTAACGGTTATAAAAGTGACTATTAATAGCTATATTATAGCTATTAATAGTTATAACTAATCGTGTGAATAACTAACGTTAATTATAAATTCTTTAATTATAGCTATAAGCATAGCTATAACCACATCCACTAGTAATTAGGTAAGCTAGGGTGATATAAGCAGCTTACTATATAGTAGTAAGATAAGTAGCCTACCCTATAGCTATCTTTAATAGCGATTTTCTCTTTAACTAGAGGTTATATAAAAGTTTTATATATAGCAAATTAAAGCTAAAAGACAGGGTTTTTATTTAATATAAGGTTATTTTTTAGACTAAAATTTAGTACATATAGGTTACTAGTTTATATAGTAATAAGTTAATTTTTTAGTTTTTATATATAAATAAATTTTGCGGAAAATCAAAAGTAGCTCCTAAGACCTCTCTAGTACCCTAAATCTACAAATATAGTTAGTAAGTATATAAGAGGAAGAAAATCTTTTTAAACTAGCTAACCTAGCTAGACCTCTTAATCTAATAGCCGCATTGCTTATATAACATCACTAAAATTAATTATATTACTCTATTAGTTATTATAAAAGTTATCTAAATTAGAATTTAATAGTAATATTTGCTATAACCTTTTATTACGTTACGTTAATTAATTTAACGTGGTGGTTCTACTCGTCCCTGACTGTAGAGCTCACACTTGTACAGCTGTTGCTAGCTAGCAACTAGCTCCCTACATTTCAAAAATTAGTACTAATAAAGTCCTTATTTATATATAATTCATATTTAATTAAAAGCCTTTATATAGTAAATAAGGCCTTATTACTATTATATAGTTTACTTATAAGGATTAGTTTCCTTTATACCTATAGTACTATAAGGAATATATTAGGGGTAAGAGGGTTACTTATTAGTATATATAGCTTAGATATAAGTAAGGGTTAGGCTCTATACTATTTGTAATTATATGTTATTATAAGTGTTTGATTTTTATAGATTATTTTAATATAAGAAGTTAGAGCGTCTTAAACTAAGTATTTTAAGCTACTAGTAGTACTAAGGTGTTTAATAAGGGGGTTAATATTCCCTAGCCTAGCTAGTCTTATAGTTAAAGCGTATCTATTATATCTATTATATCTATTATTAAGTTTATTATAATCTTTAATAGCTATTTCTAAGGACTAAAGGAAGTTTCTTAATTATTATAGACTAGCCCTTAGGTAGCTATAATAAGGCGTTAGTATAATATTAAGAAACTTAAGGAGAGAAAAAAGAAAGGTAAGAACCCTTCCCTAGTAGTGCCCCTTATACCCCCTAACTACCTTATATTAGCCCCTGTTTTATACCCTTACTGCCTAGTAACTATCCCCACTTGTGTGCACTATAACTAATGCTTAGGCAAAGCCCAAGCCCTTTACAATAGTATAAATTAACGTAATTCCCCCTTTATAACTATGTTTATTTTATCTCTTTATATCTCTTCTATCTTATAGCTTACTACTTATGCTTTAAAGCTCCGAGGCAAACCAAACATAACTCATCCTCACTTATCTCTAATTCAATTCAAATCGCTAGGTAAGTTCTTTAGGCTATCCAAAAAGCCAATGAAAATCCTAATCAAAAGGAAATTAAGAAAACCAAAGAAAATATAGAGAAATTTAAGAAAAGTAAGAATAAGAAAGGGAATAAAAGACTAGAGAACAAGGCTAGATATTTAGAAAAGATATTAAAAAACATAGAGCTTTAATTATTTAAGCAGTTTTACCTCGTGCTTAGGAGGGTTACTAAATATTATAATATTAAGATAATCTTAATATATATTAAATTAAAGGGATTATCTTAAGGGCTTAGGTTTAGGTTTAAGTTATTATTAAATAATAGTATTATTATTATCTTTAGCTTTTTTATTTAGGAAGGCCTTAGGCTATTACTTAAGTAAAACTATATTCTTTTTATTAATTCTTTATTATTAATAGCTTATAAAATCCCTTTAAGGAGGACTTTTAAAGAGTATTAAAAGAAAGCTTTAAGATATTAAAGGCTTAGTTTTAATAAGAGAATTATCTTTCTCCTCAAAAAAGTAGTAGTTTTTATTAATTTCTAAGGTTATTAATAAAGTATTTATAAAATAAACCTTCTTTTATTTAGTATTAATATAAGGCTAGGGATAAGGATTCTTTATAAGTAAAATATTAATAATATAATAACTTTCTTTAGTAAAAGAAAGGTTAATAAGGTTTATAATATAAATAGTCTGATTAGCCTTAAACTTAGTAAGTATAAGTATATTTATCTTATTAAAGTAAATATCCTTTATATATATAATTCTCTAATCTTTAGGGATTTAAACCTTATAAAGATAATATTTAGGGCTATTTATACTAATAAGTTAACCCTTCTTAGCTTATAGTGCTATTATCTATAACTAAATATAGCGTTTATCAAGAATATATATATATAATATATTCCTATATTTATAAATATTAAATTAAGGTATTATTTTTAAGGCCTAAGATATTAAATAATACTTACTAAGGAGACTAATTATCCTTATTCTTATATATAAGTAAAAGATTAGTAATTTTAGCTATATACTTTATAGTATATAGCTAGAGAAGTTTTAGTAATTTAGCTTTAATTATTATGAATTATACTATTTTTATAAGGGTTTAACTAGTATATTTAATCAGGCCTTAATAAGTAAGGATATATAAAGCACTAGTTTAAAGGATAATTCCTTTTTTTTAATAAAAGAGTTTAAACTTCTCTTTAAGGAATTTAGTTATATTATTTATATAAAAGTATTTAATAGTGAATTTATTACTTATATTCTTAATAATAGTTTTCTAAGCTTAAATTACTTTAATTACACTAGCTTTATTAATAGTTAAGATTACTTAGTAAAAGCATATATACTTCTTTCCCTTAAAGCCTTTAAGCTTATATTTAATAAAGTCTTAGAATATATAAGAATAAAAAGTAATTATATTACTTAAGTTCTTTTAATAAATTATCTAAAGGGCCTTTAATAAAAGGTAAGCTAAGTACTAGAAATTAATTAAAGAAGTAAGGTTAATTATAATTCTTACTTCCTTATAAGCTAGTATAATTTATTTTTTCCTTATATAACTAAGTCTCTTATATAAAAGACTAAATTTTACCTTTTTAATAATAGATTTACTTAATAAAGCTATAAAGTTAAATTAAGGTTCCTTCTCTTAAAGGATTAATAATAAAATATTAGATTTCTAATTATAAAAGGTAATAATATTACCTATAAATAAAAAGATTAATTAATCTTTAAAGCTATTTATAATAACTTCCCTGTGGCTTCCTTCGGACCTTCAGACGATAGTTAGTCTGACCGTGGCCAAAGGGTAGAGCCACTAAAGGAATGCACGCAATGCGATTAGTTATATTATAGGCTACCCTATACTATTTATAGTAGCGGCATATTACTACCTTACTTTTCACTTACTTTCTCTCCTAGGTAAATTCCTTTTTTTCTCTTTTTGCTTTTCTCTCTTAGACTTAGTAACTATTTTTAACTTTATTAAATTTAACCTCTTTACACTAGTATAACATTCCTTAGTATAACTATTACTAATTAGTAATTAACTATAACTATAAATAAGTTAGGTATTATAAGAAAAGACATTTCTATAGATAATATAGCCCCTTACCTCTTAAGCTAATATATAAGCTATTTAGGTAAAGAAGTATAACTATAAAGTGTGCTAAAGGAAAAGACTAAATCTTTAGACTTATTAAGCTTCTAAGAGACTAATTTATTAACCCTTAGGCCTTTAGGATATTATTATTAATTAATTAATCTTATTATTTATTATAAGAAAACTAACTAAATAACTAAGTCTATTACTATAAGGCATTTTACTTAAACCTAATATTAAAAACAACCCTTAGCTAAGCTAGCTAACCTATATAACCTCTCTTTATAACCCTTTTATAGCTTCTTTTTCCCTTTTTTTTATATATTATTTACTATAATAGTTTTTATACCTTTATATTTAGTGTATATTATATATAGCTAAAGAATTACCTCTAAGCGCTCTTTCTAGTAATTTTAAACTCTTTCTCTTATTTTTCTTATTTTTCTTATTTTTCTTATTTTTCTTATTTTTCTTATTTTT